>OW028579.1:40649668-40897168 GCA_932294295.1 Alitta virens | reverse complement strand
CACGACTTATAACTAAATATATGCAGGAAGAAGACCAAATTGTTTAAAATTTCACCACTAAAAGTACCTACCAGACATATTTTATGTTCATGGAAATCATACACCATTATTGCTTAATTTGACAATTACCAAAAGATTTGTCATTTCCACATAATTTGTAGTACATGGAGAAATTCCTTTTTTGATACTCAGTATGATTATTCTAGCTTTTGTAAAAAAAAAAAAGAATCTAATTTCCCCATACATCATAGTAACAGAAGTAATTTTTATTGACTCAGGGTCCCACACATACTTACCATACAAGACTGATTAAAGAAAAATATAAAATATATATAAGGACCTGGGGGGGGGGGATACAATAAAAGATATATTTGCATTATAACACACATCATAAAATAAGTATACAATGAAACATACACACATTACCTTTACAAAAGCAAGCTTTGTAGCTAAGCCTCAAATAAGTTATATGGTATAACTTATTTTTCACACACTTACAGAAATAAAAACATTATATTATGAACACACAAACAAAAAGCTATAATATTATTTTAAGAAGTTATATCAAAGCAAAATTTAACACACTTTTAATTAATGCTCCATTTCCTCTTAAACAAAACAATTTTGGCAAAAAGTCAAGCTACTCAGTGTAAATATGTCTAGTTGAATATATTTTAATTACAGCAAAACCTCACAATTAAGCCCACCCTAAAATGTGTCTCTTAAATAAGGAGACTGTATTCTTTGTAAATCTACGGTAGACTATAAGTCCTATTGCATGACAGAGTAAAAAGATACAAATTAAAATGTATTGTAGGGACCTTTGAATTTTTGAATATTTTTAAATTCAAATGTACTAGGCCACTGGTGTAGATTCTGTAAGTAGTAAATTTCAATTTCGAAGTTGTTTACAAAAATGTATACTAAATAAAATCTACTGGTGTTGCTTAAAGGTTCAGCTCCAAATCAAAAAGTGAAGTGGCCTCTACAATGAGGTGGTCTTAATAGTGAAGTGGTCTTAATGGTGAGGTACACTGCAGCCTAAATAGTGGCGTCCAAACCCTATAATGACGTATATTCAATATAGTGAGGTCTCAATAACAAGGTAGCCCTAATCTGAGTGTCCATATTATTGACATCATACTTACTTTGCCACAGCACGAGGAGCTATTGGTCCGGAGGCGGATCCATCATCTAAAAAGTTGAAACTGTCATCGATTACGCTGACAGCATCATCAAAATCTTCAGGATCGCCACCATTGTGGGATAAGGGTGGACGATACGATCCAATACTTCGCTGTAATTTATCAAAATAGTGATATTAGGATTAAAGTATTATAGCGAATAGTTTAAAGAGAAAATGGTGTACAGATCTAGCTTACTGTTATCTGTACACCATTTTCTCTTTAAAACTGAAGTTTGTAAACTTCAGTTATCACAATTACTCAAAATCAGTGACATAAGTCAGTAATAAAGCATTTTTAAGTACATGTATTCAAGGTATGAAACAGCACAGCGCAATCTCATAAACTTGGAAACCAATCTCATAGGCTTGCAACCTAACGCCTGATTGGTTGAAGGCTGTCTTACCAATGGAAGTCCTGGATACACATGACGTCCTCTGGAATTAAGTTTCAAGGTATATAATGCGATCGGTTTCCAAGTCTATCAAATTGGCTGTAATTACCCATTAACAAATTAAGCTGTCAATGAAGCACGTAAACAAATGGAATGCCGAGTTGATAATCAGTACTTAGTGTTGTATTGGATGAAGTGAGAAAAAAGATTTTCTCTGAAAATTGCCACAGTATTATCATATCAAAATACCTTTTTAAAATTAACGGCTTCTTTTTTAGGGCCTTAAAGCTAAATTCAGCAATTATGATTATTTTCTGAATTTGACATGACTATTTTTGATATTAATAAAATGCCCATTAATCATGTTTAAAATATTTAAATATTTAGATGCAGGGTGTGACATATTGTTCACCTACCATAGATTCCACGGGTGATTTGGGAGGGGACGGTGGGGGTCTTTTGTCCTTCTTGGACACCGGAGCGATGTGCCTCGGGGGAAGGGGTACTGGATTAACCCCTCTAGGAGGTAGGCCATCAGGACGTGGGGAATATTGTGACCCTGAGGAATACTCGAAGGGGGATGGTAGGTGGGTGTCGTACAATGGCTGATCCGAGCCGGAAGACATAACCGATGGAGACTGCTGACCGAAAGGTGACGGTAAATGTGTATCATACAACGGCTGGTCAGACGAACCGAAAGGAGATTGCGAAGACATTGAGGAGATTGTCGAAGTTGTATCGGAGGGTTCCGGTAAGTGAGTGTCGTACAAAGGCTGGTCCTGGAATGAGAACGCCTCCAGGGCTTCCCGTTCCTCAGCTTGTCTTTGCGCTTCTTCCATTTTTCTGGTCAACAGGTTCATGGCAAGTAAGCATCTGACACCTGCAGAAAAACAAAATCAAACAATCAATGTTTGTGTTTTGGATTTTCAGTGTACTTTACAGCTGAACTCATAGATTTGGAAACTCTACTCCAGAGGTCATGTGAATCCAGAACTCCCATTGGTCAAGGAATTACCATTGGGAATCCTGGATTCACACTGGAGTTTAGATTAGAGATCTGCTGTAACTAACGCAGAATTAGAGATTGGGGTTCAGAATAACGAGGTATAATTCACTGATTGAATCAAATATAGATATATTTCCAACTAGTTTCATTTTAAACATTTTGTTTTATATGATATTCAAACAGGATACAACACAGGATCAAAATTTAACTTGAAAATAATGTCATATTAAATATTTCCCGATTTACGTTTAGAGACATAATGCAGTGAAATTCCATCATAGGTGTTTTGAATCAAGGAAATGTGTTGTAGTTTTCATTATTAAGCTGCCTTTTTTTTATTTCATGTACACAGAAGGCAAGAAGAAATATTTACTTACCAGCTTGAATCACAGTTATTTGTTGCATTAAATGCAATGACATCAACTCCAAATTTTCTATGTCACCAACACGCAGAAATATGCGGGTTTTACCAATCTGAAATCGAAAACCTTAATTTCTGAGATTTCAGCATATGCAAAGATTCAGATTCAGATTATTTCATTCTATCAGTGCACTGAACAGTTACAAAGAAAGGGATTGCCCTCCATTGGCCTCTAACTTTCCTGCACTCTAACATGGAGCTAAAGAGCAGCTTCCCACCAGTGTTAGTAGGCGAGGTAATTGTGTACCGAGATCGTAATACTATAATATTTTCCACTCTTGAGGTACAAGGCATATCAAAACAAAAATGCCTCATACTTCCTCATGAATATTTTGACATAAAACTGGTTTCTACAGAAAACAAATTTTCCCCATACCTTATAATTATGGACATTACACTGGCTGAGGATGTCTTTGCATTTAGCGACTGCAGGGGCTGAATTGTCACTACCGATAAGACAACAGGACAGCAGCTCATATCTGAAAAGTGTAAAAAAGTTAATAATAATTGTGTTAGCATTACCAATTTTATTTTCACCAACTCAGACCATAATTATTCATCAAGCAAATCCAACTGTACTTGCAAAATATTCTACAACTGCAGTCAATATGTACCTAGTCTGTGGCAGTTTATTGTCATGAACATTAATTAAGTAAAAACAAAGGCTCAGGTCTCAATGTAATGCAAATTGTGATGCTTAATTAACAGCAATCATAGATGACCTGAATACAGAAAAAAGTCTGATGTGGCAAGTCTCACTACTAATACTGCTACTGCTACTACTACTACTGGTGGGGGCCTAGCTCAGTGACAGCGCGTTGGGCTTCCAACCACTGAGTCCCGGGTTCAATTCCCGGTCGAGCCTAAGTTGGATGGCTGCTTCATCCTTCGTCTCATTGCCATGGTCCCTGCCTGTCCTAATTAGCCAATACTACTGCTACTACTACTAAGATATTTACCTTTCCAGAAACTCTTCTGGAGTGAGTCGTAACGGAAAGCCATTTTTCCTGATGCGAATTGTCTCTAGGATTCCGGAGTACGCCAACTGCTCAGTTATGTATTCTTTGTTGAAATAATCTGGCGCACTGCTTGAATTTGGTTTGATGCATCGCACAAAATGGGGTGCAGAATTCTTCATCTTGTGAATGAGCTCAGTTAAGGAATTCTAAAAAGAAAGAAGGATCAGATTCTCAGAGAAAGAGATGGAAAAACATTCCAAAACTGTTGCATAACTCATTTGTTCTGAACATGGAGTCATTTGAGGGTTGATCCATTTAAAAAATAGGGAGGGTGGGTGGACCTGAAGATTTTTCAGCGGGGGGGGGGGGGGGGGGGGGGTCTTGGGAAAACTGATATCGGGGGAGGAGGGGTAGTTGACCAGTATTTTCTTAATATATTAATGCAGAAAAAAGCGGGGGTGGGGGGGGGGGGGTATCTACCAGTTGACACCAAAGCAGATAAACACTGTTTGATGACATCATCTGTACTTAGCGATGTCATTTTGTTGCAATAAATGATGATATCTTGATTGATTATCTTTTCAGTTGCAGAGTGCTCGGTTGTCTAGTTCCATGTCCTTACAAATTGACAATGGCTGCATAGTACCGATAATAATTAATCACAAATCAATACACAATAATAATTTTCATCAACTAAACAAAGAAGTTAAGTGGTCAGTAGCCTCAGTAATATCACTAATTGCTCATACTGTGCTAGGATGTCCAACAGAAATTTACAAACTTACATTTTGACCATATGCAGCACGCTGAATATTTTACAATTCTGTGCTTACATACGTAAATGCTGCAGTTTACAGTTGATATTATCTCTCGATATTTGTTGATAATTTTAATATCAATTTACCTTGAAATGGTATGCAACACTAGCAGCCCCTTTGCGGGTAGTGGCTGATGTGATGGTGGACATTGAAAATGTCGAATCTTTGCGGTCAGTTGGTCCTCTCATTGAGCGAACCTGTAAATGAAAGAAACGTTCATTCTCATCATAATATATATACGGTCTTGTAACATCAATTCAATTAAATCTCTTTGATGATGCTGAGAAAGAAAATTTATCAATCCATCTACCTCCATGAAATTTATACTAGATTAATTTTTGATATTAAAAAGGTGACTTAAGTCTGAGGCAAAATTGAGAAGATAATTTTTAGCCCAAATGAATAAGTGACCATAATATATGTAGACAAAATTGTGTGCAGTCACGATTTTATTGATGATTCAACCTATTTCAACATTGTATCTTCGATAACCATAATCATCAGTCTGCGAAAAACCTAACATCTAAAATGGACACACTTAATTAAATGACAACAACATAAGCAGTCTTTTCTATTTTAATAGGCTAATACGTTGGGACTCATTTTTGGTATTTAGTTAATTCTCTTACACTTTCCGTATCACTCATTTCCGAAGGTCGCCTCTCCCGGTTGTACGTATCAAATGGAATCCCGTTATGTTTTCGTAGTGTTCTCTGTCTTTGACTGGGGTAAATTGAGCCACGTCGATCAATTGGCCCTTGGAAGAGGTCGCTAATTAGCGTGCTGTTGGAATCTGAAAAATTGTAATAAATTAAAACCACTTAAAACTGAGCGAGCTTTTTTTTAGTATTCCAAATTTATAGCTTCATGTCAAAAGCAGAGCTGCAGTCTAGTACCGTGTAGTACATTTTTGCATATTTAGTAATAAAATCTCGATTGTAATACTGTGCCTCAGTGATGAAAATGGATGAATAAATTAGTACAACTAATTCCTCGAATTATAATTATCCCAAACACACTTGGTTAATATTCATTTTGACACATTTACAAAACTCGAAAAGCACTTCCTTCAACATGGCACGCTGCAGAATTTGGCAGGGTGACCTCCGAGAGATATCTGTCGGGAGGCAACCCTATAAACATTAATATTACTGTAACTATGGTAAGCTTGTAGATACTCACTCTTCATAATAGACACAAGAGATGAAGGAAAGGTGTCCCGGTTTTTGTCGAGCACTCCGTTCAAATTGTACGTGACCGGTCCTGCGTAATGTCTTATTCCAAAGGACAGACCATGATCTGGGGGGACGATGTACATTTCGTGGTCCCGACCTGAATTTAAAATAAATTTAACCAATATATTCACAGTTTATACAATTAATTATACACCGCAGTATAAGTTAGGTTTGGTTGAGTGACCAAGTGCCATTCAGTGTATTAGCCATTTATAACGGGTCATCTGTCACTGAACTATCCATAATTCCACCTAAAATATTCAACATAAATACAGCCAACATGATGATATCAGCTAGTGCTAGCTCTACTTAAAATAATATCATCTAGTTTGACAATTTATTGATGTAAATGACAAAATGTAACATTTTTCAGTAATTTTTAGTAAGTGATGGAAAACGGACCATTTCAGAGAATAAAATCATGTAAAAAATCTACATAATGCATTGATTTCTACTGATTACTTTAATATATGACCACTGGCTAATTAGGATATTGTAAAAAAAACATGATTAGTCATACCAGGCCCATTGTGTAACTTGGTTGCCAGGGTGTGGTCGGTGGCTTTTGGGAAACGACTTTCTTCGTCAAGAATTGCTAAGATCCCCATGGAATTCTGAAAAATCGGAAAACCAGGATATTTAGTGCACTTCATGACATTATAATTAGCATAAATCTATTTCAACTTTGTGCTACAAGCATTTTTAAGACATGTCCATTTGCACTGTTATATACAGCAGGTTGTTGGTCGCTTAGACTGTATCACATCCCAGTAATTTGCACATATGACCTAATTATTTTTAATTGCATTTGACCAGTATGATGTCACAAAACTGCCCATTGTCCACATTGGACATTGTGACATCATAATTGTTTTGATGATTAGATGTAGATCTACGTCATAATGGTCAAATCAAATAATAAGGATATATATATCCTTCTTTGGTTCAAATGCTTAAAATTAGGTCATGTGTGCTAATCTACTGGGTGTCGGTAAAACACCCCACCCATGGGGTTAATTAATGAGTAACATGGTGTGAACTCCAAGCCAGGGCTATTATCTCCTCAATCTGCTACTGGCAGCTGGTCAGAAAACTGATTAAGTTTCAGACCAATTACATCGAGGTCATACATAAAAGACTTCTGCTTCTGCCAGAGGGTGACATGGAGAAGTGCACAAAATAACAAAATACAAACCAAGAAAAGATTAAGAGTAGTTTCGTTGTTGTTGTAAGAAAGATCATTGTGTACGTTCAGCCCTTCCTCTTCACATTCCTTCTTCTCAAGAGCAAAAATGTGTTGGTTGAAGTAGAACTGGAGTTGTTCATTCGTCAAGTTAATACAAAGCTGAAATAAAAAGGAGCAGAAATAATATCAATGGGTTTATATATTAGAAAATACATAATTTCATCACCATCATTGTAGAGATCAAATTATTTGATGCTGATTTTCTACATCACATTAATTATTTAACTACAACCTCCATGATGGTATTAGCTTACTAATAGATTCTATTACAGCCTTCTTGTTAGAAAACTCAGTGTAGACGACATCGAGGCACACAAGAAATGCTGGTTTAATCAGCAATCTAAAATCACTCTTTCAATCTTAAAATGTGAATTTGTGACACAAGTGATTTACAACATTAACAGATTCTACATCAATTTAAGAATAATCGCTTACAAGACAATTTAATAAACTTAATTCCTTACCTGTTCAAAACTATTCTTGTCGAAGTTTTCAAATCCAAAGATGTCAAAAATTCCCAGGCAGAGGTGTGAGGAACTGGGGTGAAATACAAGAGGAAGGAAATTTACGAACAAGTCATGCAAAAAAACAACAACAACAAACACACACTAATTATCATGGATGCTTGGTCCGGGCTACAAGGCATGGAAGTTCAAGATCCCAAATTCCAAACCCTGTCAAGACAAAAACTTGATGCCATTCACAACTAAATAGATTTAATCTCATCATCATTTACCTCATCTTGACATTTTGAATGAGTTGATTTATCCCGTTAACGATCCAGCTGAATAGTCTTCGATACAAAGTCTTTGCGAGGGCATCTCGGGCATCTGAGGCTTGAGTCAGGGATCTTTCTTTTCTGATTTGTTCACCTGAAATGAGAGACAGTGAAAATATTTCCTCAAATAAATTTACTTAGGGCTTTCTTGATTCAGGTAATTTTTTGAATCAGATAATTTTTTGAATCAGAAAATTTCTTGAAATGTGAAATAATTGTAATATGTTACCTTATCTAAACATTAAATTCGACAAAACTGATTATTTACTTGGCGCAAATATATGTACTACCTTGGCAGCAATGAATAAATATGGGAAACATTATTATTCTAACATCTAGAAATTCAAATTATCGAATTGATAATATTAAGAACTGGCTAATAATTACATACTTTTATGTCACATATGAAGTCAGCCTCATTACATACTTGTAAACAAGGATCAGCTGAATTGGCAAGCAATTGTTCACTTTAATCCACCGTTTAATATTCCACCAGGGGGAAGAAGTAGAACTGCTCCCCCTAGTGTTAATTTTACCAACTTACCTCTTGCCATGTGTGAATCTTCCTCCAGGGCTGCTGCTAGTCCATCTGAGGATAGTTCTAACAAATCTGCCACTGAAAATTACAGCAATTGTAATATAATAAATTGATAAAGTACCCCTCAAGATTTGAGTAACAAATACTGTCTCTGGGACACCTAACTTTTAAGAATACCTTTGGAATTAAGGCCCAAAATATTTGGTCTAATTTACTTTGTTTGGTAATCAAATCTAACAATCTTACGAAGTAATATCACATCACTATGGCATGGAATGGCTAGGCCTTAGTAGACAGGTCCAAGGGAACATCAATAATCATTCCTGGTGACCAATAAAAATTTCACAAAACTAATTCACAAGAAATTAAGCATCTGGTGGTCCAGGAATATTTTACCTTTAGCGACCGTAGCCACATTAGCAACCTTCGCGGCTTCGTTGTTACCAACGGAGACAAACTCAATGTCACCGATGTGCAGAACTGCTGCTAAGGATTTCATAAGGTGGACCATATCCTGAATTGGAAATAAAAACACATGAAAGTTACTTGAAGACTTCCTTGAATCAGGTAATTTTTGAATTTTTGGAATCAGATCAGATATGAAAGTTTGGAAAAACTCAATAATTCGATTGTGACTGAAATTGATACTTCTATTAACATGATAAATTACAAAGGTAGAAATAAAATTATCTAATATTTACCGCAAACATATCTAACAGCATTTTCACATTAACTGATTGCTGGTATTTTTTTTCTATCATTATCAAAATTGTGAAAACTTACAGGCGTTTGCAAACTTTTGCACGATGGTGTAATTTCTTGAATCTGATACAATTTTAGTTCTAGGGCAGACTCTTATTGCTCGATAAGTGATGATGAAGAGATGTTAGATAGATAGATAGCGTCATAAGGCTATAATACAAGATGCTCACTCATTCATTAATGCTCCCTAAATCATTTATAAAAATTATTACACAAAAGTATAACAATCCTAGGAAATTTCCATAAGCATCTTTGAGCTGCCCATCTGCAGCCACAGGCCAGCCTGGTCACTTTAGGCCAAGTATTTAACCTGCACTGGGCCCTCCTCTGCAGAGAGAGAAAGAGGCACAGAGAGAGACAGAACATCTGCAGGACAGCAGCAGAGAGTTCTGGCTATTTAGTCATGTATTCTTGAATGAAGGCTGATCTCACATAGAACATTTCAAGATTTAATTCTTTGGACTTTGTGTGGAACACACAGTTTGATATGACTATACAATAAACCATTCAACTTTACTTTGGACTCCATCTTCATTTAACTTAACTGGATTGTACTAAAGCTTCAGATCCTGGACCCTCACTGCTAAGCAAAATAACCACTTCATTAAACACTAGAAGCTTTAGTGCAACAATAGATATTCTTAATGACTGAATTCTCCACCATCTAATATTACATATTTCAAACGTCTCTACCAACTGAGCTAAAGAGCAATACCTTTTAGCCAAGTGCTTGTAGATGAGGGATTTTCGTGCCAGGATTTTATTTCAATTACAGATTTTATTTTCAAGTATCAAAAACTGTTACAATTTTTGTCATGGACTGAGCGATACGATACTGACCGGTCCCAACTTAGGACTACATCTTTGTACTGGACGTGTCAAGTTGCACCCTTGGTGGATATGAAACCAAGAGGCACTCATACTAATCCTGGACGTGACCAGATTCTAGCGAGAGCACATCGTGAGTCACGTTTTGCGGCTATGCTCATACTATGTTAGGTACACATAATTTATGAATAGCTGGTATTAATACAAACCTCTTTAGAAAAGCCAACAAATTGCATACAGTCCCGCAGTTCGATGAATTTAATTTGGTTCTCACTAGAATTCACTGGCACCCGACTCGTATTGAGATATCTGTGTGAAAGAATATAACATTTTAAAGTTATCATCTATCATTCATTGAATTTTAATTCAAAGAAAACTTAAATAAAATCTGAATTAAATAATTAAATTAGTTGCTGTGAGCTAATAAAGTTTTTCAGCAACTGAGCTAAAAACAATTACACCATGTTATGAAAATTATCACAGTTGTCACAGCTTCAATCTACAGATAATACAAGTAGAATGATATATTATTGATTAATTGAGAAAGTTACTGATATAAAAATTTAAACAGCTGTCACTCAACTATATATTTATGATATTAACAATTCAACTTTACCTATGATCTTTAATATCAGTGAGGTAGTACTGGGCTTTTTCTTCATCATTCAGTCCGGCATATAATAAGTAGAAAATATGGAAGCTGGTTTCTTGTGGACCGTGGAAGACAATTCGTGAACTCTCCAATAAATATTCATTCACTTTCCCTGTGAAAAAAAATACAATAAAATATTTAATTCCCTAAAAAGATCAGGTGGAAATTTTATTTTCTAACTGTAAGCACTAATTATATGGATATCATCGCTCTATTCTAAGTAAGCGCACAACATTTACTCGTTCAACATCAACCACAAGAAAGTACATTCTTGCACGCTACAAAATATATATTCTGAAGTTCATTATTAGGTAGCAGTTTCAAGCTGTTTGTGCGCTTAAATCCACATATTGGTTATTTGATCAGTTCCACGCGTTATCATCTCATCATTAAATCTGCCTCTGACAACTGGTCATATCTATATAATTTAAGCTCACTGAGTTTCACACCAGTGGCATTGAGACAATAAAATGCAGAAATTGTCACCGTAGAGTGACGGATAATTTATCAAATTTTGATAATTCATGAGTATCGGATTAAATTGTAACATATTTCCACTATTTATCTGGAATATGCATTCGATAAACTCACCTCCTAAAATTTCACCACTACTAGAAAACACCAACTCGAGATATTTTCCAAACCGGCTGGAATTGCTGTTCTTGACTGTTTGTGCGTTACCAAATGCTTCGAGCAATGGATTAACCTGGAAGCAAAATCAGAAAAAGGAACGTTATAGTAACAGGTACTGCTAGTTACAAGCAGTTTGCACTGGTTTTTTTTTTCAGGGTCTAAAAGTCTGTTACACAATAAGTTATGTAGCCATTGCACAAGTGAATTAAGTGTTTGTGTCAAAGGACATTGAAGTCACCACGCAGTAATACTACAAAGGTGATTGATACCACTATCGAAGCACTTCCTTATATATAAATGCATCTACACAATTCTTACATGAAGGAAGTCAGCTCATAACAAAAAGGCCTACGTTGTAATGTTTTACGATATTCACCAATATTTTCCATGATAAAGGAGGCCAAAATAGTGAAAATAAACATGTACATTGCAGGTCTAAGAAACATTGTTTATGGCCCAGTATATTTACAACAGAGTTAGACCATGATGTTAAATTTTTCTATGATAATTTAAAGTCAAACCTGCCCCAATGGCCACTGGTATAGAACCCCCTGACTGAATTTTCAAGTTTGCCCATCTACTAAATATCCACTTGTCTAAAATGGACACAATAATTCCTTTGGGAGCTTATCACACGCTTAACTGTAATGTAATGAAATTTGGTTTAGTGTCTGCTATCATCAACGAGCTCAGCCGACATTACAATTTACACCCTAAGGCTTGGAAGGCCTGTTCTAGCCTGAGCCTTCCTCAACTCCCTGGGGAGTATACACCCAGTGTGCAGTCATTACAGTGCTCCTTTGGTCAAGTACTCTACAACTGCCATTACTGCCTATAGCCAAGTACCCATTTGCACCTGGGTGGAGTGAAGCAGTGGTTCAAGGAGGATCTGCTCAGTCCCCCATGACCATGCACGTACGAGTGCCGCACCTTATCCACTGGGCCACGGCCCCCACACTTAACAGTTATCACTGAACAAGAAATCTGCAACCATAAACTTAAATGTCACCCGATAATTGATCAATTTCGTCATTTAAGATAAGGAGGCCATCGAATAGATGAGTAAAAGAATGAAAATTCAGCCCGGTGGAGTCAGAATGCTGTGACTGTTAGCTTCTGACTGTAATATACTGGTGGCTAATAGGACAGGTTTGATTGTACTGACATACGTTCCATTGTTTCCTCAACACATCTTTTACCTGATTGATTTTCTTGCTGAGGTTGGCCTCTAAGCTGTGCGCGATGACATTTAAATGTTCTACAAGCATTTTGCATGTTTCCGTTTTGCCCGCTCCGCTCTCTCCTGATATAACACAGCATTGAGAGATTTGTTGCGATAATAGAGCTCTGTGCGATTGCTCTGCGATAGTGTAGATATGAGGTGCTAGGGACTTCTGCTGCGATTCATCTTGGTATTGTTGACTGACCTGCAAAGATGAGAAACAAAATTCATTAACGCCCACCAATTAAAAGTACATACAACTATTCAATTCAGAGTTCACATGGGCATGATAATCAATAATTCCTTCATGAACTTATTCTGGTATGGTATAAGAATAAAAGTAGCGTAATCAGCAGAAAAGTTGCACACAAGATGGTGGAGAATCTGGGAACCCTCTGACCTCGTGTAGGGTAGTTGGTTCGAATCCTGTTAGTGGGGTAAGGTTGTTGACTAAGAGTGGTCAAAACCTCAGATGGTCATTGGGGATATAGTATTACAATCCAGGGGTACACAACTACCTCACCTACTAGCACTTGGCTGGTGGGCAGCTGCTCTTTAGCTTACTGTTAGAGTGCAGGAAAGTTGCACACAAGAGTTTGATGACGTTCTGTAGGCTCTGTTGCTCTTTCTCCCCACTCACACATATCATTATCTGGAGTTTAGTTTCCAAGTCAATGAATCTCCTGTAAATTTCACAGTATTCAAATAATTCAGTTTTTACAGTTGTACTGTTCGCAAAACTAAATTTCATCGCAATAATACCCGACTATCACCTTAGCAACAAACTCGATCGGTACGTAATCCTTATCTAACTGGTGGTCAAGCCCAGCATTACATCGACTTTCGTAACTGCTTTATATTGAACCAAACTTTTCAGAGTTCCACTTAAAGAGTGGTTTACAAATCAATAGTCCCAAACAGTTCGCATGACCGGTATGATAAAAGAGTCAGATGCTTAAGCCCAGAGACCCCGCCACAACAACATTTCGCTATTATTTTCTGTTCTGTCATAGATCAAATTTTCTCACAACAAGAAGGAGCAAAGATGCAATTTTATGACCTCTCATTGTAATTCGCTTGTAGGTGGGTGAAATGGGCTTTATGTCCCATGTTTTTGGCGCCAGATAGGGCTGATCAGGACAGGCAGGTGCCAAGGCAATGAGGTGAATGATGAAGCAACCTTCCAACATGGGCTGGATTTGAACCTAGGACCCAGTGACTCAGACTCTGATAAGTTTTATTTCCTGTATACTTGTACAAAAGAAACGGTATATACAGGTGGATCACCCCTAAGATAGTTTACTATCACTACTGGGATGCCACCAAAAATATTTCTCAGCATTTTAGATTATAAATTGGTGATGACAAAATTTTTAGTTTGGAGATGCCAATGAAAGACATTGTATATCATGATGAGACGCCACTTAGAAGATAACACTTATTAAGAATATGTGTATGTCACAATTGATCAAGAGGAATGGCATATATAACAGTTATAAATAACAGATTTTTGATGTAATTTACAAAACTATGGAAACTATGTGCGGTAATTTTATTATTTATATTAACTGGACAATTATTATATATATTGGGCAAACAAAATCTTATACTTTTGTATGTGAAATAACGCTTACTCTGTGGGGTGACTGAATTATTAGAATTTCTTGTATCATATTGGTGAATTTCAGAGTTTCTTTGGTACATAGAATTAGTGAAATGAAATGGACGAGTTCCGTTTTCCCGCTTGAAAGCAAACTGCAGAACACCCATCTCTGTTACCTTGAGAACATTACCATTTTTGAAAAGTGGGACAGTATGGGCATTATATTTTGAATTTGAAATAATTGCTATTTTCTGTGGTGTCATATTGGTGTGTGACTTCCACAACATATGTGTATCAATTATAATACCTAAATAATTAAAATAAGTGACAAATTCAATGTCAGTATTATAAGTTTTTAAGTTCATAGATCTTACAACTTTTTTGGGGAGTGAAAGTACATGGCCTTTGTTTTATTTGGATTCAAAGAGAGTTTATTAAGCTTAAACCAGTCATTTATGTTATTGGCTGCCCAGTGTGCTGCTACCACTGAGCTAAGCCCCTGCTCTTTATTTTGATCCATGAAAAATCCCATTTGATTTAATAAGTGCTGGGAGTCAAGTTTCCTACCAAATGCTTCAATAGATCAATATCAGTGATCCAACAAAATCCAAGCACCAACATTTCATTGCCGCCAGTTTAAAATTATGACATGAAATAGAGTTTTCCTGGCAGTGCTGTCTCCTAAAATGTATGCACAGCATTCCATAACTTTGTTAAACAAAATAGTTATATAGGATTTCACTGTCTATGTAAAGTTTTTCTGTATGGTTTCTGTATGTTTTACTTTAGACAATAGGCTATTAAAATTTGGTCCATTCTGTTATGAGGTTGGTCATGCAACCTCACCAGATTCCATAAAATATATATTAGACTTACTGTTGGTCCATAAATGGGCAGAGGTTTAAACGGATTCATCGCAATCAAAATATCTCCCATTAATGTCTGAAACACAAAAATAGCATAATAAAATATCCATTATTAAAATGTTCACATATAATACATTACTGGCCAGACGTTTGTGGCAAAAACAGTCAGAACTCAAAACTTATTATTTCACCTTCATTACAAGAATTAATGAAATGTAAAACAGAGTGAGGAGGCTCAAAAAGACGTTGGGTCGCTATTGTTGAGCCCCCTTGTATATAATATCAAATTATAGTGGTTCAATCAAAAGTAGTGAATTTGTTTCCTTTTCCTTATTTTATATTGAATGGGTCAAATGCTATGAAATGTGCACCTATATTAGGACACATTAGATTAAAAACACACTTGTGATTAACAATGGGTTCACACAAATACTGCAGAATATCCAACACAAAGAGATGTATTGAGCGGATGGCAAAACCGTTTGTTTTCAGATATTTTTTAGCAAATCTTACATATATTCTGTCCCTTGAGTATCTCTGGTACAGTTCTGTCAGCAACCGTTCTTTCGTGACCTCCGGTAGTTTGGCAAGGTCATCTAGATGATCTGCTGGTTGTGCTGCAACCTGTGGCGGATGAAGTAAAAACATTAATAGATTAGAAATTAAAAATTCTAATCACATAGTTGGTGGGTGGGTAGATTAGGGCTTTGCTTCCTGTATGTCTGCTAATTCGGATAGGCAAGGACCATGGCAATGAGATGAAGGGGGGGGGGGGGGTGATGATCAATGCAATCACCCCCCTGAAATTCACATAACAATTACCCATTTTTACACACTTTTGTTTTGAAACATCTGTGCTTTGTTTAACAGTTTACACTTGATATTACGTATCAGTACAAGTTTATAGTGGCATCAATAATCGACCATTAATTTACCTCTTGGCCAGTGTCCACACATTAACTGCGCCATTCGTACGTGCAAGGGAAAGTCACGGTGGGACAGTCAAGAGAAATTGACACCCCTGAGTTAACATGACCCTAAATATCAGTTATAATGACAATATGTCAACAAACCTCATCCAGGGAGTAAATCTTCTTCATGCGCAGGAAATGAAGATGGGAGTAATCATTTTCTTCGATATGATCCACCTCCTCCATGTCTCCGAATTCACCCGACAACCTCATTTTAAGATGATAAACCTGATTTCTTGCTTAGAGTATCTGGAAATCACATCTGAAATTAAAGTAGCAAAAATTAAGATCTGAAAACAGGTGCTTTATATCACGGTGAACACAATAGGACATTGTCATATATCATAATATGTAATATCAAACAAATTTCAAAATGATTTACAAATTCTTTTTTTCTATTATGGCCAAATCTTGCCTTAAGTAGTGGCACAATAGTTTTGTGGTCATATTTGAGATAATCTGTGACCAAGAATGCTTCTGTCGAACCAAAATTATCATATATGATTATATAAGCCACATGGTTTTACAGTGGCATTTTACTTACAATAAATTGGAAGTTCTCTCCACTTCACTTAATTCACATTTATGAGTTGGTTTCCTCCGTTAGCATTGTTTTAAAATTAGTTTGTCAAGTAGTGCCTTATTCTTGCAGCCATGTTGGATTAAGTGCATGGGACCCATCTGGTAGAAGGAGTATTTTCCTCAACTGAAATGAAAGATCACAGAAAATCAAGGCACTGTCAAAAATCAATGACATCACAATCATATGAGAGATATATTTTAGCAGAGTCTTTCAAACCTAATATGTCACTTTCAAAAATTGCTTGCACCGTAAGCGAGGAAATAACTAAAAATCAGAGCAAATCTTAACTCGATTATTATTGGATATCAAATCAAAATGTTTATTTTACAAAAATGGCAAAAAGGCTAAAGTCCATAGGAATTGCATGTATTTATTTATACATAGAAAGAGCTCAATCAATAAACATGATATATATTGGTGAATCTAATAAATTGCTACATGATTTAATTTATCAAGATTATGGGAACCACTGTTCTACAAGAGGCGATAGGGTGCCATGGATAGAAAGTATACACCCAGTGATCTATATGATTCTTTTTCACATATTTTCTATCTAAAAAAAAAAAATATGTTGCCACTGTCACCTCCAAGCACTCTATCTCGATTTTATTCAAATTCACCACAAAAATCTTTTAACAATAGAGTCTTTTCATGCATTAATGGTTCCACTCCAAAGAAATTGTCTGTGACAACTTATAAATATCTTATATTCAGTTCTTTCATTGTAAGGCCCCACCTATGGGATAAATGTGTAAGTTTTAGCATCACATCATTACCTTTGACTCAAACTACTGGTCCTATTAGCTGACTGTAATACAATACTTCAGACCAGTGTAAATGACCACTGAAACAATACTATAATTGTATCAACATTTGTTTAGTGAATGTAATCCATGGCTAGATAGAGCACTGTACTGGACTTGTGTGTGCCTTCATGGTCGTGGGTTCAAACCCAGGCACGGCATGGAGGAACTGAGCAGATCCTCCTTGAACCACTGCTTCACTCCATCCAGCTGTAAATGGGGAGGTTGGCTATAGGCTGAAATGGCATAGGATTGCTCAGTGATGGCACAGCATGAAGTGACCGCTATATGCTCCCCGGGGAGTTGAGAAAGTTCCAGAGAGAACAGAGCCTGCCAACTGAAGGTACCGTGTGAAGTCGGAGCTATATACACTTTATAGACTGATAATGACAATGATGATGATGATGACAATGACAAAGTACTTATTAGCCCCCTCCCCTACGGAGAAAGTCAGTTACAAAAATAGGCAAGGAGACAATTATATGTCATTTCTGAGGGGCCACCTTATAATTTTGATAACAAACTACATACCCCCACCTTTACCTTCTTTTTTACCATTTTGACAGTATATGTGTACAGTGAACATCAATTATACCATTAAATTTGGCCAAACAGGTTTGTTGTGTTGTCAAAAATATTAGAAAAACGGGGCGCATTCCGAAGTCGTAAGAGTTGAGATAATCACACACTAAAAATCATTTCCTTACTAATATATTACACTGTTACGCAGATAGTAATGTCAAATTGTCAGTCAGGGAAATTAGACTGCCAGGGTTTCCTTTTGAGAATAATAATTGAGATAAGACTGCAACAAGCTACACTGACATATTTCACAATGCACTAGATATTATCACTCTGAGACTTGGTTTCTAAATCTACCCCAAACAGCCTGACACAGAGGTTGAGGTGCACAATACGTGAAGTCTTAAATGTTAGGTTGTGGATTCGAACCTCCACAGTTATCATAGGCCTAACTGCCCTGACATGAAGAAGTTGGGATAGAGTTGAAACAAAACATGCATGCAGCTACATCCATGGCACTGGTGTGAGCTCTTAGGCTCCATAGACGAACCATGATATGTTCCAGCAGCATGTAACTCACCTGGCCCCTACCCTACACTTGTGGCAGATGTAATGATGAGATACCAGACTAGTATGCAGTATACATATTTATTGCAAGAATAACGAATAACTGATAGCCTGTAGTCATTCTACTGTTCATTACCAGTTCATCATTTCTTTCTTCAAGTAACACAAAATTTAAAAATAAATAATAAAATGACTTCCTAGGAAAAATACCTTCTCACAATGATATGAGTATTTTTTATTTTTTGAGCACCATTTAATTTTCTGTGAGGAATGTTCCCCTCATTCTTTCATCCCATATTCACATGCACTAAATCCTACCAAGTCATGTTTTTATCCAGCACAGTACATACATGCACACTTTTCTTTTTATTCTATCCTGTTTAACTTGCAAAACTCCTATGCCAGCTCATGTGTGGAGAAACTGAGAACTGAGTTAAGTTTGAGATGCAAAACCAACACCATGGATAAGCTGCCAAACAAGGCCAAAGTAAATATAAATGTTCTGAATAAAGTCATAAATTTTTTTACAACTGACAAGCCATCTATATGTTTTTTGGTATATATATCTCTCACACCAAACAATGAAGTTCTGCTTTTCTCAAAGACAACACACAATGCCAACAGATTTTTAATTTTTTTTGTCTCAGTATTATGGTTTTATTCATCTAGTTTAGGAGCTTCTTCTTTCTCTTTTGTATGTGGTGAAGTTGGATAATATGGGCAGCAGTATAATATGGCCACCTGGCAGTAACTGCAAGCCATCAGTGGTACATGCTCACACCTGGTGAAATTTTCAAGTATATTCAAAGTCATCATCTGTAGAGCAGACAGCACATTTGAGGCTGCTATGGTTTTCATGTAATCCAGACTTAAATATTTACCCGTCATTTCTTTCGTTGTTTTTGTGCAGGGAAAAAGCCTGTAGAATATGCTAATTTGGTGTATATATATCAATCTGATGTTTTTTTTCTTCAATTCTCACTCATTGGCAATGGCCATGTGATGTCAAAAATTCTCAGAGCAGCCTAAAATGCAAGGCCCACATTGTTAGGTAATATGGGCATAGGTGATTTATGCTATCGTTAGTAATACTTATTGTCAAGCAAAAAATATCATGTAAGGAATGGAACATTAAAAAAAGGGTCAAATGTGTTCAGATTCATACACCCGTGACATGACTTTTGTTTGGGTATATGAAGTGCAAAAAAAATATGGGCCCATAGATGTTTAACTTGAGCACTGCTAAATGTGCTCATATTAAACATTTATCTTGCCCATATTAAACTTTGGCATTTATATTTGAAATTAGTATTGTTTAATTTGGCCATTTTATTGCTCATATTTTAAGAATGAGGTGCCCATAAAACCCCACTGGTTAAATATTGGCACTTTTAAATTTTTTTCTAAGCCATACTATTTCAAAACTATTATGGATATGCTTCGGATTTGTAGCTCACAAAATAAAATCAAGCAACAATAATTTTGCATTTTCCATATTAACTTTCATCACAGCATTAGAGAAACAAAAGTATGCCCATATTACCCAACATATTACAACATTGGATTTCTTTATTTTATGAATGAATGACTCAATCAATCAATCAATCAATCAATCAATCTCTTTATTTACTTACATTTACCTCTCTATCTATCTATCTATCTCTCTGTCCGTCTGTCTGTCTGTCGGTCTACCTTCTATCTACCTATCTGTCTCTCTACCTATCTACCTATCTATCTATCTCTCTGTCCGTCTGTCTGTCTGTCGGTCTATCTTCTATCTACCTATCTGTCTCTCTACCTATCTACCTATCTATCTATCTATCCATTTACCTATACCTATCTATCTATCTATCTATCTATCTTTCTATCTATCTATCTATCTATCTACCTATCTATCTATCTACCTATCTACCTATCTACCTATCTATCTATCTATCTATAACTGGGTAATAACATAGGCCTAACTAGAAGTCTATTTTATAGATATTAATAATTCCCCATAATGTGAATTTTGGAAACTTCTTTGGTTTTTCCCAATACATCACGACTTACCAGGCTTTCCTGCATTGTAATGCAAGTCCATGATATAAAAAATACAGAAGACATAAATATTGTCGAGCTAAGTACCTCATGTGAGCCACACAATGTAGTATATAAAAGTCCCTTCAGTTCTTACGAAATGCCTTTTTTTCTGACAGACTTTTGTCATCAATCAACAACATAGGCAAACAACATAGTAATAAATGAAGGTGCTTCTTCCTTGTAATGCACTTCTGCCACACCCTTCCACTCAAATAGTATGGCACAATGGCAAAATATAGCATGGATAGCTCACATGGCATGGATATAGTTAAGTCAGAAACGTGTCACTGAAAATATTTGTGGTCAAATCTGTAATTATATGTACATGATACATTGATATTTTTTTCTTGACTCACCACAAGCCATGACAAAATTCCAATCTTTGTATACATAAAATCTAAATTTAAAGTAAAAAATAAGAAATCGTGAGAAGAAAGGGGTTGGCATTTACGGGCAGGGTCATGGGTTCAAACCCCCACCCCCCACAGTATGGATTAACTGAGCAGATCCTCCTTGAACCACTGCTTCACTCCACCTAAGTGTCTAAATGGGTACTTGGCTATAGGCAGTGATGGCAATTGTGGAGAGCTTGGCCAAAGGAGTGCTGTAATGGCTGTACACTGGGTGCATTCTCCCCAGGGATTTGAGAAAGGCTCAAGCTAGAACAGGTCTGCCAAGTGCGTACATTATAACATCGGCATGACTCATTATTGGGGACAGCAGACACAGAATCACATATAGCGAGCACTTCTTGAGACAGTCCCAAATACAGTGTATTTTAGGAGGTCCGACATACTATGTATGAATATTCAATGCATGCACATGTAGTTCCAAGAGCTTTACTTACAACATGCAGTTCCCACGACTCAAGTACAAAATGTAATACTCACAAAATACACAAAAGGACCTTTCATTTTGCCTAAAAAAATATTTAAAAAATCTAATGTTTTGCGAACAATTTATCCCCAAGATGACACGCTAAGTATTCGCTAATCAGGAAAAGTGTATTAAAGTCACCACCGAGGCAACTGTCAAAAAATTTGGCTTTTTTTTTTTTTCTTTTTTTTTATAGTTTACAAAAATATGTTTTTCCTGACTGGTTTATTTGGAATCAGTGATAACAAACAGCTGTGTGGTCTAGTTGGTACGACACAGGCCAGCTCAGCAGAAGGTCCAGGGTTCGAAATGTGGCCCAGGTACCCTCTTTGGGCTAATATTAGCTTGAATTCAAACTCCGATTTTAAATTGACAGTGCCTTGTACCTGTGTCTATGCTGGACAAGTAATAGACCCCACCCAGAAGGTAAGTGTGTATCATAATGTGGACTCCAAGTCTTGTCATCTCACCATTATGTCTTCTGGTAGCTGGTCAGAATCAACCCAGTAGCACAGGCACAACAAAATGAAATTAGTTATAAATGTAGTGAGCTGTATAAGTGAAGCTATCAATAAATACCCACTTTGATATTGCTTAGGTTTTGTTTACCCCCCAAAAAGGGGATTATTATTTGCAAGAAAATTCTACTGGTTATGGTTAGACTACTGTAACACACTTTATCATAACTATTTTCTTCCTAATAGCCTTTGTAAAGTTGCAATAAATTTATTCGAAAAATGTGTTTTGTTATAATTTTTTTCGTAAAACGACAAATTTTGGTTAAAATCTTCTTCGCTTAAATAATGGAGTAAAAAATTACAGGTAATTTGAAGAAATGGGTGTAACTGGAAAGTTCTTCCTTCAGTAAATCAAGCACTTTTTGAGTTTCAACAAAACCAAATATGTAAGCCAGCTAAGGAATTTGAAGTACATTTACCTGTTAGTTGTGAAATATCAGTCCAGACAGCATTAGCTTCTAGTTATTGATTCAATGATAAAGTGATGTCAGCCTTGAAATCATTTACATATCATGTGCAATGACACATGCATGTATCAAATTTTATCCCATGCCTAGGTGCATTTTTCCCCTGTACAAGACTTTTCCCGGGAATATACAGAGGAAGAGGTTGCTGTATAAGGCAGTATTCTGATATTAAGAGAAACATAAGCTGTATAAGGGAGTATACTGATATTAAGGGAAACGTTAGCTGTATAAGAGAGTATTCTGATATTAAGAGAAACATAAGCTGTATAAGGGAGTATTCTGATATTAAGAGAAACGTTAGCTGTATAAGGGAGTATACTGATATTAAGGGAAACGTTAGCTGTATAAGGGAGTATTCTGATATTAAGAGAAACATAAGCTGTATAAGGGAGTATTCTGATATTAAGAGAAACGTTAGCTGTATAAGGGAGTATACTGATATTAAGGGAAACGTTAGCTGTATAAGGGAGTATTCTGATATTAAGAGAAACATAAGCTGTATAAAGGGGGTTTCACACATAGCCGGATCAGACGCAGGAGCGTCCCGGAATGAAATTTCGTCAAGTCCGGGGCGGTCCGGGCGAAAAAGTTAGAAATGTAAACAAAAACAAATAATTGGGCGGTGTGGACACGAAGGCAAGACGGAGACAACAAGGAGCAACACGGTCATGACACGGATGTGTACGGGTGCTACAAGGATATGTACGGAGGAGCACGGTTAAACAAGGCATGAGCCACGGTTGTAGCCGGAGGTAACACGACTGTGCCGGAGTGAACCGGATGTTACACGGGGCCTTCACGGATATACCCGATCGTTACACGACCTTACTACGATATCACTACGGAGTTAAGCGGTTTTCACCCGGATCGCTCTGAAATTGGTATTTAAACTGGCTGCGTTCCACTGTCCATCATTCCACTTCGGACTACCATACTGCAAAGGTGTTGCTGCTACTACAGAAAAAATTGGATATGTCTTTATCACACTACGACAGGGTGGAATTGGATTTGAAGTGCATGGACATGCAAGTCCAGCTATTGACTGCTGCTAATGATATAATTCTGCAAGAAGAACACAAACTGCAAGATGATGCAGTGAGGGCCACAACATCAACTGATGAAGATGACCTATTAGAAAATGCTCCTGCTGCACCAAGACGAAGAAGAAGAAGGCAAATGTGGGTGCGACCTTGGCTGCTAAGAAGACCTCTTTATGGGCAGTATGAAAAACTGATGGCTGAATTGACTGCAGAAGATGTGGGTGGCTTCAAGAATTTCATGAGGATGGAGCCTGACTTATTCCATGAAGTTCTTGCCAGAGTGGGACCTAGGATTACAAAGCAGGATACCTTTTGGAGGAGGGCCCTTGAACCTGGATTGAAACTGGCTATTACCTTGCGCTACCTGGGTACGGGCAACAGCTACAAGTCTCTGCAGTATGGATTTAGGGTAGCCTTCAATACCATTTCTATCCTGGTCATCGAAGTCTGCCAGGCCATCATAGACGAGTACTCAGCAGAAGTCATGCAGTGTCCTGTAACTCCAGAAGCCTGGAAAGCAGTTGCCAATGGATTCTACAACAGATGGAACTTCCCCCACTGTGTCGGCGCCATTGATGGGAAGCACGTTGCCATCAGATGTCCTGCCAAGTCTGGATCCCTGTTCTACAACTACAAGGGATTTTTCTCTATTGTCCTACTGGCTGTAGTTGATGCTGAATACAAGTTCCTCTACGTTGACATTGGTGCCAGTGGATCAGGCTCAGATGCTGGAGTGTTTAGCCAGACAGAATTGAAGGAAGCGCTAGAAAGTGGGAACATTGGATTACCTGAACCAGATAACCTGCCTAATGATGACCAACCAGTGCCTTACTTCATAGTTGGGGATGATGCCTTTGGACTGCAGACTTGGATGATGAAGCCTCTGCCTCACAGGAACATGAGCATGGAAGACAGAATCTTCAACTACAGACTTTCTAGAGCTAGACGGGTGGTAGAGAATGCATTTGGACTTTTGGCTGCCAGGTTCAGGTGTCTCCTCACAACAATGCCTCAAAGTCCTGACAGAGTGTGTACCATAACTCTTGCTTGCTGTGTGTTGCACAACCTACTGAGGGTGAGATATCCAACTGCTCAAGTGAATGCTGTGGACCAGGAAAATGCAGACATCCATGAGATCATCCCAGGTGCATGGAGGGAGAATGCTGTCAATCTACCAGACATGGGACATGTGTTCAGAGGCAACACCAACAGAGCAGCCAAGGAAATGCGGCAATACTTGGTCAGCTACGTGAACTCAGCAGCTGGGAGTGTACCATGGCAGCAAGACAAGATTTGAAAACAACACGAATGATGTAAGTTTCAACATTTAATTAATAGCAAACTTCAGACTTCTGCAGCACACAAGTGCAAAAAATACACATCATTTAATTATTGTCATGTAATACAGTTTACATTGTTCATTACATTTAACTTCATCGGTATACAGTTCACATGCAAACATAAGTAATAACAGTTCATTGTTCATTTCAATAAAGTTCATTGTTCATTTTCAGCTCAACATTACTCGGTTGTGGTAGTTGGAGGCGTGGGCACCGAAAAGGAGGAGTTATGGTCATCACCACCAACCATTCCCCCCACACTAGTGTTCAACAAGTAGCTGGTGAGCGAAACATCCTGAGGCGTGCTGCAATCCTGTGGTGACATGGAAGGACGACCATGAGAAGGACCTGAAGTCAACCAGGCCTGACTGATAATGGTAGAAGATGGCGCAGGAGGGGGGGTCGGTGCAGGCACAGACGAAGAAGAAGGGGCAGCCGACACGAGAGGCTGGGGCGAAGGGCCGGATGGAGTAGCGAACATCCGGGCAGCAGGGCTGGATGAATGCTGTGCGAACATCTGGGCAGCAGGGCTGGATGAATGCTGTGCGAACATCTGGGCAGCAGGGCTGGATGAATGCTGATGATGAGGGAACATCTGCACAGGAGGACCGGATGAACTGGCTGTAGGAGCAGGGAGGACGAACTGCTGCTGATGCTGCTGAGGGACAGGAGGCAGAAACTGATGATACTGCTGTTGCTGTTGCAGTTGCTGTTGCTGCTGCTGTTGCTGTTGCTGCTGGCGCTTGCGACGATACGCCTGCTTAAACTGCATCAGGCTGTTTAAGGTTTGGGCCTGGTAATCCCACCAAGTCTCGGTGTCCATCTGCATCACCTCGTAGTAGATCATGTCCGTGAAGACCCTCTTGGACAAGCTGCCTGAGTCTGTCGGCTGACTCAACTTGCTGTGCATGTCCCTCTGCAGATCGGTGGCTTTTTCAATCAGCTGGAAATAGGAAAAAACACAACATTAGAGTAAGTCACATGGCAACTGCAACAGCATGTGCATTATTGACAATGTACTGAAAAGACACATCACCATACAGTGAACACTGGAAGTGCCAAGAAACAAAGCTACCACTTTCTACTATGGAAAAGCTACAACTTTAAAATGCAAGATTACAATTACAACTTTAAACTGCAAGATTACAATTACAACTTTAAACTGCAACATTACAATACGATTATCTTGATTATCATGGCAACTGAAGCAGTATACTTACTTGAGTGACAGCTTGTGTAGCAATTCCATCTCCACTAGCTGCAAGGCTGGATGCATCACAGTCATGATGATGACGAGGCTGACGTCTGGACGTCTTCTTGCTTGGAGGAGGGGCCCCCATCTTCCTCGTGCTGCTGCTGCTGTCGCCCTTGTAAGGCCCACCCTTGGACCTGCTTGTATCGGAATCCCTGCCACCATCATCCGAACTATCGACAATGACCTCCTCAGCTTCAGACGTGTCATCCTCAGTGGTAGGTCTGTTGCTGCTGGTTGGAGTTTTGGCTGATAAGCTCTGGGAAAGCTGCCCACCTTTCTTTCTCTTCCCAGCATCAACCCTCTTGATGTGGCGTTCGAGGTAGCCGAAATTCTCCATTATCCAGTTGTCCCGGTCTGTCAGGATTCTAGCTGCCCCACCAGAAGGCTTCTTGGTTGGATCCGTGAGCTTCCCAACTGCAGTGCGCATTGAGTCTATCCAAGTTTTCAGCTGCTGCGCAGTACAATCCAGCTCCTTCGCCTTCTGGTCTATCATTCGCGATTTTATGTCTATCCGCTTGTATTGAGCAAGCCGCCGGTTATACAACATCTCCTGGGACCGGTACCAGTCGGCCACATCTTGTTCCTGGTCTTCTGTGAGGTTCAGGGCTTCCTTTTTCTGCCTCTTCGCTCTTGCTGCAGGTGGGGGTGGAGCTGCAGTAGGAGGTACTGCAGGTGCAGCAGGTACAACTGGCCCAGGTAAATCTGGCATGCCTTGTGGACTTTGCGGTCTTGAAGAGGTATTACTGGCTACATCTTCTTCAACAGCAGCAGGTGGTGCAGGTTCCTCTTGGACAACAGTCTTCTTGCCAGGCCTCCCCTTTCCTCTCCTAGGTGGCATGGTGGTTAATTCAAGAAACGGCAGTAGCAGCAGCAGCAATCCAGAAGGTAATATCCAGAAGAAATGGTGGATGATAAATGAATTACTTCGATGATCAACGATGAACGGCGGGCGGTGGAATGATGCTTCTCCAAAGACGGCGGTTGTATATATACTCAGGCATCCGTACTCACTCCGTGTCAGTTTAATTAACTCCGTCTTGACACCCAGTTCACTCCTGTATGTCCGCATTGATCTCGTGTGACACCGTGTACATAACGGAGTTAACCGGGTCAAGCAAATGACATGTAAACCCGCTCTCCCTGTTCACTCCGTTTAGACTCCGTGTTGGTCCTAGTTCACTCGTGTGGAACCGAGTTGCTCCTTGTGCTCTCCGGAGCGTACTTTTCACGCCCGGTTGACGCCGGACTTAGCCGGAGATCACACGAAGTCTTTCGGTGTCAATACGGAGGTCCCCGGAGATCGACGGAGTCTACTGGGAGTCTACACGGATCTACACGGCCCAACACGGATTTCACTATTCCGGGATCTCCGGCATGAAAAATTAAACATGTTTAATTTTTTTGCCGGAGTCCCCCGGAGATACCGGACCATGCCGGACAATGCCGGACACTCCCGGACATGAACAAGATGTCTATACGCCTTTCCCCGGAGTGTGCGGGAGTATTACGGAGTTGACCTCCGGGACGCTCCTGCGTCTGATCCGGCTATGTGTGAAACCCCCTTAAGGGAGTATTCTGATATTAAGAGAAACGTTAGCTGTATAAGGGAGTATACTGATATTAAGGGAAACGTTAGCTGTATAAGGGAGTATTCTGATATTAAGAGAAACATAAGCTGTATAAGGGAGTATACTGATATTAAGAGAAACGTTAGCTGTATAAGGGAGTATACTGATATTAAGAGAAACATTACCTGTATAAGGGAGTATACTGATATTAAGGGAAACGTTAGCTGTATAAGGGAGTATACTGATATTAAGAGAAACGTTAGCTGTATAAGGGAGTGTACTGATATTAAGGGAAACGTTAGCTGTATAAGGGAGTGTACTGATATTAAGGGAAACGTTAGCTGTATAAGGGAGTATACTGATATTAAGAGAAACGTTAGCTGTATAAGGGAGTATACTGATATTAAGAGAAACGTTAGCTGTATAAGGGAGTATACTGATATTAAAGGAAACGTTAGCTGTATAAGGGAGTATACTGATATTAAGAGAAACGTTAGCTGTATAAGGGAGTATACTGATATTAAGGGAAACGTTAGCTGTATAAGGGAGTATACTGATATTAAGAGAAACGTTAGCTGTATAAGGGAGTATACTGATATTAAGAGAAACGTTAGCTGTATAAGGGAGTATACTGATATTAAGGGAAACGTTAGCTGTATAAGGGAGTATACTGATATTAAGGGAAACGTTAGCTGTATAAGGGAGTATACTGATATTAAGGGAAACGTTAGCTGTATAAGGGAGTATACTGATATTAAGGGAAACGTTAGCTGTATAAGGGAGTATACTGATATTAAGGGAAACGTTAGCTGTATAAGGGAGTATACTGATATTAAGAGAAACGTTAGCTGTATAAGGGAGTATACTGATATTAAGGGAAACGTTAGCTGTATAAGGGAGTATACTGATATTAAGAGAAACATTAGCTGTATGAGGGAGTATACTGATATTAAGAGAAACGTTAGCTGTATAAGGGAGTATACTGATATTAAGAGAAACATTAGCTGTATGAGGGAGTATACTGATATTAAGAGGAACATTAGCTGTATAAGGGAGTATACTGATATTAAGGGAAACGTTAGCTGTATAAGGCAGTATTCTGATATTAAGAGAAACATAAGCTGTATAAGGGAGTATACTGATATTAAGGGAAACGTTAGCTGTATAAGGCAGTATTCTGATATTAAGAGAAACATAAGCTGTATAAGGGAGTATACTGATATTAAGAGGAACATTAGCTGTATAAGGGAGTATACTGATATTAAGAGAAACGTTAGCTGTATAAGGGAGTATACTGATATTAAGAGAAACATTAGCTGTATGAGGGAGTATACTGATATTAAGAGAAACGTTAGCTGTATAAGGGAGTATACTGATATTAAGAGAAACATAAGCTGTATAAGGGAGTATACTGATATTAAGAGAAACATTAGCTGTATGAGGGAGTATACTGATATTAAGAGAAACGTTAGCTGTATAAGGGAGTATACTGATATTAAGAGAAACATTAGCTGTATAAGGGAGTATACTGATATTCAGGGAAACGTTAGCTGTATAAGTGAGTATACTGATATTAAGAGAAACATTAGCTGTATGAGGGAGTATACTGATATTAAGAGAAACATTAGCTGTATAAGGGAGTATACTGATATTAAGAGAAACGTTAGCTGTATAAGGGAGTATACTGATATCAAGGGAAACGTTAGCTGTATAAGGGAGTATACTGATATTAAGAGAAACGTTAGCTGTATAAGGGAGTATACTGATATTAAGAGAAACATTAGCTGTATAAGGCAGTATTCTGATATTAAGAGAAACATAAGCTGTATAAGGGAGTATACTGATATTAAGAGAAACGTTAGCTGTATAAGGGAGTGTACTGATATTCAGGGAAACGTTAGCTGTATAAGGCAGTATTCTGATATTAAGAGAAACATAAGCTGTATAAGGGAGTATACTGATATTAAGGGAAACGTTAGCTGTATAAGGCAGTATTCTGATATTAAGAGAAACATAAGCTGTATAAGGGAGTATACTGATATTAAGGGAAACGTTAGCTGTATAAGGCAGTATACTGATATTAAGGGAAACGTTAGCTGTATAAGGCAGTATTCTGATATTAAGAGAAACATAAGCTGTATAAGGGAGTATACTGATATTAAGAGAAACATTAGCTGTATAAGGGAGTATACTGATATTAAGGGAAACGTTAGCTGTATAAGGCAGTATTCTGATATTAAGAGAAACATTAGCTGTATAAGGGAGTATACTGATATTAAGGGAAACGTTAGCTGTATAAGGGAGTATACTGATATTAAGGGAAACGTTAGCTGTATAAGGCAGTATTCTGATATTAAGAGAAACATAAGCTGTATAAGGGAGTATAATGATATTAAGGGAAACGTTAGCTGTATAAGGGAGTGTACTGATATTAAGGGAAACGTTAGCTGTATAAGGCAGTATTCTGATATTAAGAGAAACATAAGCTGTATAAGGGAGTATACTGATATTAAGGGAAACGTTAGCTGTATAAGGGAGTGTACTGATATTAAGGGAAACGTTAGCTGTATAAGGGAGTATACTGATATTAAGAGAAACATTAGCTGTATAAGGGAGTATACTGATATTAAGGGAAACGTTAGCTGTATAAGGGAGTATTCTGATATTAAGAGAAACATTAGCTGTATAAGGGAGTATAATGATATTAAGAGAAACATTAGCTGTATAAGGGAGTATACTGATATTAAGGGAAACGTTAGCTGTATAAGGGAGTATTCTGATATTAAGAGAAACATTAGCTGTATAAGGGAGTATAATGATATTAAGAGAAACATTAGCTGTATAAGGGAGTATACTGATATTAAGGGAAACGTTAGCTGTATAAGGGAGTATTCTGATATTAAGAGAAACATTAGCTGTATAAGGGAGTATACTAATATTAAGGGAAACGTTAGCTGTATAAGGGAGTATACTGATATTAAGAGGAACATTAGCTGTATAAGGGAGTATACTGATATTAAGAGAAACGTTAGCTGTATAAGGGAGTATACTGATATTAAGAGAAACATTAGCTGTATGAGGGAGTATACTGATATTAAGAGAAACGTTAGCTGTATAAGGGAGTATACTGATATTAAGAGAAACATAAGCTGTATAAGGGAGTATACTGATATTAAGAGAAACATTAGCTGTATGAGGGAGTATACTGATATTAAGAGAAACGTTAGCTGTATAAGGGAGTATACTGATATTAAGAGAAACATTAGCTGTATAAGGGAGTATACTGATATTCAGGGAAACGTTAGCTGTATAAGTGAGTATACTGATATTAAGAGAAACATTAGCTGTATGAGGGAGTATACTGATATTAAGAGAAACATTAGCTGTATAAGGGAGTATACTGATATTAAGAGAAACGTTAGCTGTATAAGGGAGTATACTGATATCAAGGGAAACGTTAGCTGTATAAGGGAGTATACTGATATTAAGAGAAACGTTAGCTGTATAAGGGAGTATACTGATATTAAGAGAAACATTAGCTGTATAAGGCAGTATTCTGATATTAAGAGAAACATAAGCTGTATAAGGGAGTATACTGATATTAAGAGAAACGTTAGCCGTATAAGGGAGTGTACTGATATTCAGGGAAACGTTAGCTGTATAAGGCAGTATTCTGATATTAAGAGAAACATAAGCTGTATAAGGGAGTATACTGATATTAAGGGAAACGTTAGCTGTATAAGGCAGTATTCTGATATTAAGAGAAACATAAGCTGTATAAGGGAGTATACTGATATTAAGGGAAACGTTAGCTGTATAAGGCAGTATACTGATATTAAGGGAAACGTTAGCTGTATAAGGCAGTATTCTGATATTAAGAGAAACATAAGCTGTATAAGGGAGTATACTGATATTAAGAGAAACATTAGCTGTATAAGGGAGTATACTGATATTAAGGGAAACGTTAGCTGTATAAGGCAGTATTCTGATATTAAGAGAAACATTAGCTGTATAAGGGAGTATACTGATATTAAGGGAAACGTTAGCTGTATAAGGGAGTATACTGATATTAAGGGAAACGTTAGCTGTATAAGGCAGTATTCTGATATTAAGAGAAACATAAGCTGTATAAGGGAGTATAATGATATTAAGGGAAACGTTAGCTGTATAAGGGAGTGTACTGATATTAAGGGAAACGTTAGCTGTATAAGGCAGTATTCTGATATTAAGAGAAACATAAGCTGTATAAGGGAGTATACTGATATTAAGGGAAACGTTAGCTGTATAAGGGAGTGTACTGATATTAAGGGAAACGTTAGCTGTATAAGGGAGTATACTGATATTAAGAGAAACATTAGCTGTATAAGGTAGTATACTGATATTAAGGGAAACGTTAGCTGTATAAGGGAGTATTCTGATATTAAGAGAAACATTAGCTGTATAAGGGAGTATAATGATATTAAGAGAAACATTAGCTGTATAAGGGAGTATACTGATATTAAGGGAAACGTTAGCTGTATAAGGGAGTATTCTGATATTAAGAGAAACATTAGCTGTATAAGGGAGTATAATGATATTAAGAGAAACATTAGCTGTATAAGGGAGTATACTGATATTAAGGGAAACGTTAGCTGTATAAGGGAGTATTCTGATATTAAGAGAAACATTAGCTGTATAAGGGAGTATACTAATATTAAGGGAAACGTTAGCTGTATAAGGCAGTATTCTGATATTAAGAGAAACATAAGCTGTATAAGGGAGTATACTGATATTAAGGGAAACGTTAGCTGTATAAGGCAGTATACTGATATTAAGGGAAACGTTAGCTGTATAAGGCAGTATTCTGATATTAAGAGAAACATAAGCTGTATAAGGGAGTATACTGATATTAAGAGAAACATTAGCTGTATAAGGGAGTATACTGATATTAAGGGAAACGTTAGCTGTATAAGGCAGTATTCTGATATTAAGAGAAACATTAGCTGTATAAGGGAGTATACTGATATTAAGGGAAACGTTAGCTGTATAAGGGAGTATACTGATATTAAGGGAAACGTTAGCTGTATAAGGCAGTATTCTGATATTAAGAGAAACATAAGCTGTATAAGGGAGTATAATGATATTAAGGGAAACGTTAGCTGTATAAGGGAGTGTACTGATATTAAGGGAAACGTTAGCTGTATAAGGCAGTATTCTGATATTAAGAGAAACATAAGCTGTATAAGGGAGTATACTGATATTAAGGGAAACGTTAGCTGTATAAGGGAGTGTACTGATATTAAGGGAAACGTTAGCTGTATAAGGGAGTATACTGATATTAAGGGAAACGTTAGCTGTATAAGGGAGTATACTGATATTAAGAGAAACGTTAGCTGTATAAGGGAGTATACTGATATTAAGAGAAACGTTAGCTGTATAAGGGAGTATACTGATATTAAGGGAAACGTTAGCTGTATAAGGGAGTATACTGATATTAAGGGAAACGTTAGCTGTATAAGGGAGTATACTGATATTAAGGGAAACGTTAGCTGTATAAGGGAGTATACTGATATTAAGGGAAACGTTAGCTGTATAAGGGAGTATACTGATATTAAGGGAAACGTTAGCTGTATAAGGGAGTATACTGATATTAAGGGAAACGTTAGCTGTATAAGGGAGTATACTGATATTAAGAGAAACGTTAGCTGTATAAGGGAGTATACTGATATTAAGGGAAACGTTAGCTGTATATGGGAGTATACTGATATTAAGGGAAACGTTAGCTGTATAAGGGAGTATACTGATATTAAGAGAAACGTTAGCTGTATAAGGGAGTATACTGATATTAAGAGAAACGTTAGCTGTATAAGGGAGTATACTGATATTAAGGGAAACGTTAGCTGTATAAGGGAGTATACTGATATTAAGAGAAACATTAGCTGTATGAGGGAGTATACTGATATTAAGAGAAACGTTAGCTGTATAAGGGAGTATACTGATATTAAGAGAAACATTAGCTGTATGAGGGAGTATACTGATATTAAGAGGAACATTAGCTGTATAAGGGAGTATACTGATATTAAGGGAAACGTTAGCTGTATAAGGCAGTATTCTGATATTAAGAGAAACATAAGCTGTATAAGGGAGTATACTGATATTAAGGGAAACGTTAGCTGTATAAGGCAGTATTCTGATATTAAGAGAAACATAAGCTGTATAAGGGAGTATACTGATATTAAGAGGAACATTAGCTGTATAAGGGAGTATACTGATATTAAGAGAAACGTTAGCTGTATAAGGGAGTATACTGATATTAAGAGAAACATTAGCTGTATGAGGGAGTATACTGATATTAAGAGAAACGTTAGCTGTATAAGGGAGTATACTGATATTAAGAGAAACATAAGCTGTATAAGGGAGTATACTGATATTAAGAGAAACATTAGCTGTATGAGGGAGTATACTGATATTAAGAGAAACGTTAGCTGTATAAGGGAGTATACTGATATTAAGAGAAACATTAGCTGTATAAGGGAGTATACTGATATTCAGGGAAACGTTAGCTGTATAAGTGAGTATACTGATATTAAGAGAAACATTAGCTGTATGAGGGAGTATACTGATATTAAGAGAAACATTAGCTGTATAAGGGAGTATACTGATATTAAGAGAAACGTTAGCTGTATAAGGGAGTATACTGATATCAAGGGAAACGTTAGCTGTATAAGGGAGTATACTGATATTAAGAGAAACGTTAGCTGTATAAGGGAGTATACTGATATTAAGAGAAACATTAGCTGTATAAGGCAGTATTCTGATATTAAGAGAAACATAAGCTGTATAAGGGAGTATACTGATATTAAGAGAAACGTTAGCTGTATAAGGGAGTGTACTGATATTCAGGGAAACGTTAGCTGTATAAGGCAGTATTCTGATATTAAGAGAAACATAAGCTGTATAAGGGAGTATACTGATATTAAGGGAAACGTTAGCTGTATAAGGCAGTATTCTGATATTAAGAGAAACATAAGCTGTATAAGGGAGTATACTGATATTAAGGGAAACGTTAGCTGTATAAGGCAGTATACTGATATTAAGGGAAACGTTAGCTGTATAAGGCAGTATTCTGATATTAAGAGAAACATAAGCTGTATAAGGGAGTATACTGATATTAAGAGAAACATTAGCTGTATAAGGGAGTATACTGATATTAAGGGAAACGTTAGCTGTATAAGGCAGTATTCTGATATTAAGAGAAACATTAGCTGTATAAGGGAGTATACTGATATTAAGGGAAACGTTAGCTGTATAAGGGAGTATACTGATATTAAGGGAAACGTTAGCTGTATAAGGCAGTATTCTGATATTAAGAGAAACATAAGCTGTATAAGGGAGTATAATGATATTAAGGGAAACGTTAGCTGTATAAGGGAGTGTACTGATATTAAGGGAAACGTTAGCTGTATAAGGCAGTATTCTGATATTAAGAGAAACATAAGCTGTATAAGGGAGTATACTGATATTAAGGGAAACGTTAGCTGTATAAGGGAGTGTACTGATATTAAGGGAAACGTTAGCTGTATAAGGGAGTATACTGATATTAAGAGAAACATTAGCTGTATAAGGGAGTATACTGATATTAAGGGAAACGTTAGCTGTATAAGGGAGTATTCTGATATTAAGAGAAACATTAGCTGTATAAGGGAGTATAATGATATTAAGAGAAACATTAGCTGTATAAGGGAGTATACTGATATTAAGGGAAACGTTAGCTGTATAAGGGAGTATTCTGATATTAAGAGAAACATTAGCTGTATAAGGGAGTATAATGATATTAAGAGAAACGTTAGCTGTATAAGGGAGTATACTGATATTAAGGGAAACGTTAGCTGTAAAAGGGAGTATTCTGATATTAAGAGAAACATTAGCTGTATAAGGGAGTATACTAATATTAAGGGAAACGTTAGCTGTATAAGGGAGTATACTGATATTAAGAGAAACATTAGCTGTATGAGGGAGTATACTGATATTAAGAGAAATGTTAGCTGTATAAGGGAGTATACTGATATTAAGAGAAACGTTAACTGTATAAGGGAGTATACTGATATTAAGGGAAACGTTAGCTGTATAAGGGAGTATACTGATATTAAGGGAAACGTTAGCTGTATAAGGGAGTATACTGATATTAAGGGAAACGTTAGCTGTATAAGGGAGTATACTGATATTAAGAGAAACGTTAGCTGTATAAGGGAGTATACTGATATTAAGAGAAACGTTAGCTGTATAAGGGAGTATACTGATATTAAGGGAAACGTTAGCTGTATAAGGGAGTATACTGATATTAAGGGAAACGTTAGCTGTATAAGGGAGTATACTGATATTAAGAGAAACATTAGCTGTATGAGGGAGTATACTGATATTAAGAGAAACGTTAGCTGTATAAGGGAGTATACTGATATTAAGAGAAACATTAGCTGTATGAGGGAGTATACTGATATTAAGAGGAACATTAGCTGTATAAGGGAGTATACTGATATTAAGGGAAACGTTAGCTGTATAAGGCAGTATTCTGATATTAAGAGAAACATAAGCTGTATAAGGGAGTATACTGATATTAAGGGAAACGTTAGCTGTATAAGGCAGTATTCTGATATTAAGAGAAACATAAGCTGTATAAGGGAGTATACTGATATTAAGAGGAACATTAGCTGTATAAGGGAGTATACTGATATTAAGAGAAACGTTAGCTGTATAAGGGAGTATACTGATATTAAGAGAAACATTAGCTGTATGAGGGAGTATACTGATATTAAGAGAAACGTTAGCTGTATAAGGGAGTATACTGATATTAAGAGAAACATAAGCTGTATAAGGGAGTATACTGATATTAAGAGAAACATTAGCTGTATGAGGGAGTATACTGATATTAAGAGAAACGTTAGCTGTATAAGGGAGTATACTGATATTCAGGGAAACGTTAGCTGTATAAGGCAGTATTCTGATATTAAGAGAAACATAAGCTGTATAAGGGAGTATACTGATATTAAGGGAAACGTTAGCTGTATAAGGCAGTATTCTGATATTAAGAGAAACATAAGCTGTATAAGGGAGTATACTGATATTAAGGGAAACGTTAGCTGTATAAGGCAGTATACTGATATTAAGGGAAACGTTAGCTGTATAAGGCAGTATTCTGATATTAAGAGAAACATAAGCTGTATAAGGGAGTATACTGATATTAAGAGAAACATTAGCTGTATAAGGGAGTATACTGATATTAAGGGAAACGTTAGCTGTATAAGGCAGTATTCTGATATTAAGAGAAACATTAGCTGTATAAGGGAGTATACTGATATTAAGGGAAACGTTAGCTGTATAAGGGAGTATACTGATATTAAGGGAAACGTTAGCTGTATAAGGCAGTATTCTGATATTAAGAGAAACATAAGCTGTATAAGGGAGTATAATGATATTAAGGGAAACGTTAGCTGTATAAGGGAGTGTACTGATATTAAGGGAAACGTTAGCTGTATAAGGCAGTATTCTGATATTAAGAGAAACATAAGCTGTATAAGGGAGTATACTGATATTAAGGGAAACGTTAGCTGTATAAGGGAGTGTACTGATATTAAGGGAAACGTTAGCTGTATAAGGGAGTATACTGATATTAAGAGAAACATTAGCTGTATAAGGGAGTATACTGATATTAAGGGAAACGTTAGCTGTATAAGGGAGTATTCTGATATTAAGAGAAACATTAGCTGTATAAGGGAGTATAATGATATTAAGAGAAACATTAGCTGTATAAGGGAGTATACTGATATTAAGGGAAACGTTAGCTGTATAAGGGAGTATTCTGATATTAAGAGAAACATTAGCTGTATAAGGGAGTATTCTGATATTAAGAGAAACATTAGCTGTATAAGGGAGTATACTAATATTAAGGGAAACGTTAGCTGTATAAGGGAGTATACTGATATTAAGAGAAACATTAGCTGTATGAGGGAGTATACTGATATTAAGAGAAATGTTAGCTGTATAAGGGAGTATACTGATATTAAGAGAAACGTTAACTGTATAAGGGAGTATACTGATATTAAGGGAAACGTTAGCTGTATAAGGGAGTATACTGATATTAAGGGAAACGTTAGCTGTATAAGGGAGTATACTGATATTAAGGGAAACGTTAGCTGTATAAGGGAGTATACTGATATTAAGAGAAAGGTTAGCTGTATAAGGGAGTATACTGATATTAAGAGAAACGTTAGCTGTATAAGGGAGTATACTGATATTAAGGGAAACGTTAGCTGTATAAGGGAGTATACTGATATTAAGGGAAACGTTAGCTGTATAAGGGAGTATACTGATATTAAGAGAAACATTAGCTGTATGAGGGAGTATACTGATATTAAGAGAAACGTTAGCTGTATAAGGGAGTATACTGATATTAAGAGAAACATTAGCTGTATGAGGGAGTATACTGATATTAAGAGGAACATTAGCTGTATAAGGGAGTATACTGATATTAAGGGAAACGTTAGCTGTATAAGGCAGTATTCTGATATTAAGAGAAACATAAGCTGTATAAGGGAGTATACTGATATTAAGGGAAACGTTAGCTGTATAAGGCAGTATTCTGATATTAAGAGAAACATAAGCTGTATAAGGGAGTATACTGATATTAAGAGGAACATTAGCTGTATAAGGGAGTATACTGATATTAAGAGAAACGTTAGCTGTATAAGGGAGTATACTGATATTAAGAGAAACATAAGCTGTATGAGGGAGTATACTGATATTAAGAGAAACGTTAGCTGTATAAGGGAGTATACTGATATTAAGAGAAACATAAGCTGTATAAGGGAGTATACTGATATTAAGAGAAACATTAGCTGTATGAGGGAGTATACTGATATTAAGAGAAACGTTAGCTGTATAAGGGAGTATACTGATATTAAGAGAAACATTAGCTGTATAAGGGAGTATACTGATATTCAGGGAAACGTTAGCTGTATAAGTGAGTATACTGATATTAAGAGAAACATTAGCTGTATGAGGGAGTATACTGATATTAAGAGAAACATTAGCTGTATAAGGGAGTATACTGATATTAAGAGAAACGTTAGCTGTATAAGGGAGTATACTGATATCAAGGGAAACGTTAGCTGTATAAGGGAGTATACTGATATTAAGAGAAACGTTAGCTGTATAAGGGAGTATACTGATATTAAGAGAAACATTAGCTGTATAAGGCAGTATTCTGATATTAAGAGAAACATAAGCTGTATAAGGGAGTATACTGATATTAAGAGAAACGTTAGCTGTATAAGGGAGTGTACTGATATTCAGGGAAACGTTAGCTGTATAAGGCAGTATTCTGATATTAAGAGAAACATAAGCTGTATAAGGGAGTATACTGATATTAAGGGAAACGTTAGCTGTATAAGGCAGTATAATGATATTAAGAGAAACATAAGCTGTATAAGGGAGTATACTGATATTAAGGGAAACGTTAGCTGTATAAGGCAGTATACTGATATTAAGGGAAACGTTAGCTGTATAAGGCAGTATTCTGATATTAAGAGAAACATAAGCTGTATAAGGGAGTATACTGATATTAAGAGAAACATTAGCTGTATAAGGGAGTATACTGATATTAAGGGAAACGTTAGCTGTATAAGGCAGTATTCTGATATTAAGAGAAACATTAGCTGTATAAGGGAGTATACTGATATTAAGGGAAACGTTAGCTGTTTAAGGGAGTATACTGATATTAAGGGAAACGTTAGCTGTATAAGGCAGTATTCTGATATTAAGAGAAACATAAGCTGTATAAGGGAGTATAATGATATTAAGGGAAACGTTAGCTGTATAAGGGAGTGTACTGATATTAAGGGAAACGTTAGCTGTATAAGGCAGTATTCTGATATTAAGAGAAACATAAGCTGTATAAGGGAGTATACTGATATTAAGGGAAACGTTAGCTGTATAAGGGAGTGTACTGATATTAAGGGAAACGTTAGCTGTATAAGGGAGTATACTGATATTAAGAGAAACATTAGCTGTATAAGGGAGTATACTGATATTAAGGGAAACGTTAGCTGTATAAGGGAGTATTCTGATATTAAGAGAAACATTAGCTGTATAAGGGAGTATAATGATATTAAGAGAAACATTAGCTGTATAAGGGAGTATACTGATATTAAGGGAAACGTTAGCTGTATAAGGGAGTATTCTGATATTAAGAGAAACATTAGCTGTATACGGGAGTATACTAATATTAAGGGAAACGTTAGCTGTATAAGGGAGTATACTGATATTAAGAGAAACATTAGCTGTATGAGGGAGTATACTGATATTAAGAGAAACATTAGCTGTATAAGGGAGTATACTGATATTAAGAGAAACGTTAACTGTATGAGGGAGTATACTGATATTAAGAGAAACGTTAGCTGTATAAGGGAGTATACTGATATTAAGAGAAACGTTAGCTGTATAAGGGAGTATACTGATATTAAGGGAAACATTAGCTGTATAAGGGAGTATACTGATATTAAGAGAAACATTAGCTGTATAAGGGAGTATACTGATATTAAGAGAAACGTTAGCTGTATAAGGGAGTATACTGATATTAAGAGAAACGTTAGCTGTATCAGGGAGTATACTGATATTAAGGGAAACGTTAGCTGTATAAGGGAGTATACTGATATTAAGAGGAACATTAGCTGTATAAGGGAGTATACTGATATTAAGAGAAACGTTAGCTGTATGAGGGAGTATACTGATATTAAGAGAAACGTTAGCTGTATGAGGGAGTATACTGATATTAAGGGAAACATTAGCTGTATAAGGGAGTATACTGATATTAAGAGAAACGTTAGCTGTATAAGGGGAGTATACTGATATTAAGAGAAACGTTAGCTGTATAAGGGAGTATACTGATATTAAAAGAAACGTTAGCTGTATAAGGGAGTATACTGATATTAAGGGAAACGTTAGCTGTATAAGGGAGTATACTGATATTAAGGGAAACGTTAGCTGTATAAGGGGAGTATACTGATATTAAGAGGAACATTAGCTGTATAAGGGAGTATACTGATATTAAGGGAAACGTTAGCTGTATAAGGGAGTATACTGATATTAAGGGAAACATTAGCTGTATAAGGGAGTATACTGATATTAAGAGAAACATTAGCTGTATAAGGGAGTATACTGATATTAAGAGAAACGTTAGCTGTATAAGGGAGTATACTGATATTAAGAGAAACGTTAGCTGTATAAGGGAGTATACTGATATTAAGGGAAACGTTAGCTGTATGAGGGAGTATACTGATATTAAGAGAAACGTTAGCTGTATGAGGGAGTATACTGATATTAAGGGAAACATTAGCTGTATAAGGGAGTATACTGATATTAAGAGAAACATTAGCTGTATAAGGGAGTATACTGATATTAAGAGAAACGTTAGCTGTATAAGGGAGTATACTGATATTAAGAGAAACATTAGCTGTATAAGGGAGTATACTGATATTAAGAGAAACATAAGCTGTATAAGGGAGTATTCTGATATTAAGAGAAACGTTAGCTGTATAAGGGAGTATACTGATATTAAGAGAAACGTTAGCTGTATAAGGGAGTATACTGATATTAAGGGAAACGTTAGCTGTATAAGGGAGTATACTGATATTAAGAGGAACATTAGCTGTATAAGGGAGTATACTGATATTAAGGGGAAACGTTAGCTGTATAAAGGAGTATACTGATATTAAGAGAAACGTTAGCTGTATAAGGGAGTATACTGATATTAAGGGAAACGTTAGCTGTATAAGGGAGTATACTGATATTAAGGGAAACGTTAGCTGTATAAGGGAGTATACTGATATTAAGAGAAACGTTAGCTGTATAAGGGAGTATACTGATATTAAGGGAAACGTTAGCTGTATAAGGGAGTATACTGATATTAAGGGAAACGTTAGCTGTATAAGGGAGTATACTGATATTAAGGGAAACGTTAGCTGTATAAGGGAGTATACTGATATTAAGGGAAACGTTAGCTGTATAAGGGAGTATACTGATATTAAGGGAAACGTTAGCTGTATAAGGGAGTATACTGATATTAAGAGAAACGTTAGCTGTATAAGGGAGTATACTGATATTAAGGGAAACGTTAGCTGTATAAGGGAGTATACTGATATTAAGGGAAACGTTAGCTGTATAAGGGAGTATACTGATATTAAGGGAAACGTTAGCTGTATAAGGGAGTATACTGATATTAAGGGAAACGTTAGCTGTATAAGGGAGTATACTGATATTAAGAGAAACGTTAGCTGTATAAGGGAGTATACTGATATTAAGGGAAACGTTAGCTGTATAAGGGAGTATACTGATATTAAGGGAAACGTTAGCTGTATAAGGGAGTATACTGATATTAAGGGAAACGTTAGCTGTATAAGGGAGTGTACTGATATTAAGGGAAACGTTAGCTGTATAAGGGAGTATACTGATATTAAGGGAAACGTTAGCTGTATAAGGGAGTATACTGATATTAAGGGAAACGTTAGCTGTATAAGGGAGTATACTGATATTAAGAGGAACATTAGCTGTATAAGGGAGTATACTGATATTAAGGGAAACGTTAGCTGTATAAAGGAGTATACTGATATTAAGGGAAACGTTAGCTGTATAAGGGAGTATACTGATATTAAGGGAAACGTTAGCTGTATAAAGGAGTATACTGATATTAAGGGAAACGTTAGCTGTATAAAGGAGTATACTGATATTAAGAGAAACGTTAGCTGTATAAGGGAGTATACTGATATTAAGGGAAACGTTAGCTGTATAAGGGAGTGTACTGATATTAAGGGAAACGTTAGCTGTATAAGGGAGTGTACTGATATTAAGGGAAACGTTAGCTGTATAAGGGAGTGTACTGATATTAAGGGAAACGTTAGCTGTATAAGGGAGTGTACTGATATTAAGGGAAACGTTAGCTGTATAAGGGAGTGTACTGATATTAAGGGAAACGTTAGCTGTATAAGGGAGTGTACTGATATTAAGGGAAACGTTAGCTGTATAAGGGAGTGTACTGATATTAAGGGAAACGTTAGCTGTATAAGGGAGTGTACTGATATTAAGGGAAACGTTAGCTGTATAAGGGAGTGTACTGATATTAAGGGAAACGTTAGCTGTATAAGGGAGTGTACTGATATTAAGGGAAACGTTAGCTGTATAAGGGAGTGTACTGATATTAAGGGAAACGTTAGCTGTATAAGGGAGTATACTGATATTAAGGGAAACGTTAGCTGTATAAGGGAGTATACTGATATTAAGGGAAACGTTAGCTGTATAAGGGAGTATACTGATATTAAGGGAAACGTTAGCTGTATAAGGGAGTGTACTGATATTAAGGGAAACGTTAGCTGTATAAGGGAGTGTACTGATATTAAGGGAAACGTTAGCTGTATAAGGGAGTGTACTGATATTAAGGGAAACGTTAGCTGTATAAGGGAGTATACTGATATTAAGGGAAACGTTAGCTGTATAAGGGAGTATACTGATATTAAGGGAAACGTTAGCTGTATAAGGGAGTGTACTGATATTAAGGGAAACGTTAGCTGTATAAGGGAGTGTACTGATATTAAGGGAAACGTTAGCTGTATAAGGGAGTGTACTGATATTAAGGGAAACGTTAGCTGTATAAGGGAGTGTACTGATATTAAGGGAAACGTTAGCTGTATAAGGGAGTGTACTGATATTAAGGGAAACGTTAGCTGTATAAGGGAGTGTACTGATATTAAGGGAAACGTTAGCTGTATAAGGGAGTGTACTGATATTAAGGGAAACGTTAGCTGTATAAGGGAGTATACTGATATTAAGGGAAACGTTAGCTGTATAAGGGAGTATACTGATATTAAGGGAAACGTTAGCTGTATAAGGGAGTATACTGATATTAAGGGAAACGTTAGCTGTATAAGGGAGTGTACTGATATTAAGGGAAACATTAGCTGTATAAGGGAGTATACTGATATTAAGGGAAACGTTAGCTGTATAAGGGAGTGTACTGATATTAAGGGAAACGTTAGCTGTATAAGGGAGTATACTGATATTAAGAGGAACATTAGCTGTATAAGGGAGTATACTGATATTAAGGGAAACGTTAGCTGTATAAAGGAGTATACTGATATTAAGGGAAACGTTAGCTGTATAAGGGAGTATACTGATATTAAGGGAAACGTTAGCTGTATAAAGGAGTATACTGATATTAAGGGAAACGTTAGCTGTATAAAGGAGTATACTGATATTAAGAGAAACGTTAGCTGTATAAGGGAGTATACTGATATTAAGGGAAACGTTAGCTGTATAAGGGAGTATACTGATATTAAGGGAAACGTTAGCTGTATAAGGGAGTGTACTGATATTAAGGGAAACATTAGCTGTATAAGGGAGTATACTGATATTAAGGGAAACGTTAGCTGTATAAGGGAGTATACTGATATTAAGGGAAACGTTAGCTGTATAAGGGAGTGTACTGATATTAAGGGAAACATTAGCTGTATAAGGGAGTATACTGATATTAAGGGAAACGTTAGCTGTATAAGGGAGTATACTGATATTAAGAGGAACATTAGCTGTATAAGGGAGTATACTGATATTAAGAGAAACGTTAGCTGTATAAGGGAGTATACTGATATTAAGAGGAACATTAGCTGTATAAGGGAGTATACTGATATTAAGAGAAACGTTAGCTGTATAAGGGAGTATACTGATATTAAGGGAAACGTTAGCTGTATAAGGGAGTATACTGATATTAAGGGAAACGTTAGCTGTATAAGGGAGTATACTGATATTAAGGGAAACGTTAGCTGTATAAGGGAGTATACTGATATTAAGAGAAACGTTAGCTGTATATGGGAGTATACTGATATTAAGGGAAACGTTAGCTGTATATGGGAGTATACTGATATTAAGGGAAACATCAACTGTATAATATGTATATATATATATATATAAAAATAAATAAATAAAAAATCTGAGGCATGGGATAAAAAGGTCATACCATGGGTTGATGCAGTGTATCCTCGAATACTCCCCCTTGAACAGTATATACTGGGTCTTGGGGAAGTATGTCGGGGATATACTGCATCAACCCATGATATGACCTTTAAGTACGTTAAATAATTGTTGTGCATGTAGAGATATAAAAGTGGTTTCAAAAGCAGAGATATGTGTTAAATTATACTATGCTATGATTTATTATAGATATTTAGTTACGGAACTTGCACTTGTTTTGACACCTCGAAGCAGTCTACCTTGAAGAATAGTGCACTTATAACATAAAATATGATAGAGCTCTAAAAGTGCATTGAGAACAAGGTATAGAATTGTGAAGGTCATTCGAGTAACCATTATTTGGAGGTTGTCAAAGTCTCCAGCAACCATGACACATTCACTACAACTCATAGATCTGCAACTATAATTCATGAATGTTGTTTCAGATCATAACAAGATCAAGACCTAGTTACAGTGGTAACCCCCCTATTAAGAACCATCTGGATCATTAAAGTGGTCTTAATATAATATCGAGGGTGGTTTAAAGTTTGTAACAGAACTTGGTTTAAAGTTTGAATTGTAACATAGTAATCAGAGAACTTTTTAGGACAGATTAATGTGGTCTTAATATTGGGTGGTCTCAACAGTGTGGTTCAAATATAAGTCATGCTACTTCCATAAACTATCAAGGTGTAAAAATGACCAATAACACTTCGTGAGTGTGAAATAATTTACATATCATACTTATAGGTGATTATTATCAAATATTGAACTATTCTTCATTATAAATATGCTGCGTATTGTTGCTAAATATGCTATATGTATATAGAAAAAGTTGTAACTAAGTATTATACGACTATGCTTCTAAAGTTGTCTGCAAATAGATTATATAGTATCCTTATTTGTTTTCCAAATAGATTATATAGTATCCTTATTTGTTTTTCAAATAGATTATATAGTATCCTTATTTGTTTTCCAAATAGATTATATAGTATCCTTATTTGTTTTTCAAATAGATTATATAGTATCCTTATTTCTTTTTCAAATAGATTATATAGTATCCTTTTTTGTTTTCCAAATAGATTATATAGTATCCTTATTTGTTTTTCAAATAGATTATATAGTATCCTTATTTCTTTTTCAAATAGATTATATAGTATCCTTATGTGTTTTCCAATATTTTTGCATAGTTGTATGAATTTCCCTTATTTAGTAAAAAGACATTCTGATGTTCAATGAAGGTTCAATAAATTATGTTTAATGGCAGTGAAATCAGAATAAATCACTGCTATACAGATCTTTTATGAATATTGCCAAAGTGTGTACACTATGACATAATCCTCATTGATTGATCCATAACCAAGTAGAATTATTAACCATAATCATAACAATAATCATTTGTTACAATACTTTACTTTTTCTTTTCAGAGTGGTCACAAGAAAGTACAAACAGTGACCTCACAAAGGATTCTACTTAATAGCCCAAGGTCAAACAAGAACGTCATTATAGAACAAAGAACGTTTTAAAGAACACGCCTATGAATATTTGTGCTGGCGTCATATAATAAATATCCTTCAATTTTTAAAATGCTTTTTAAACAATGAAAAAAGAATATAATATATAAAATAAAAACTTCAAAGTTATTAAACTACACGCCCAATACATGCCATAACTAGTTTTACAAAGGATTTCATTGATAAATTGAGTTAATATGAAAATAAATTCAGCATAAAGACCTCATTTCCTAGGTTCAACAGTTTCACTACAGTGAATGCATACACAGCCCAGGCAGACACGAATCTCAATGATTAATGAAATCGGGACAAACTACATGCACATCACATTTTGTGTACAATAAATATCCTTTCCGCATGTAAATTATAATCATTGTTCCAGACACATGACTTTGTTGACTCTCATTGAATCAGTTCGTTGACTCGCATAAAGACTTTGACAACATATTCATAGACTTATAATACTTATTAAATGAAATCAGTCACACTGAACTGATTTAGACACTTTGTACTTCTACAAAAATCTTCGCAAAGCTTGTAAACTATATTACAGAAATATTGATAAATATATCAAAAAGCACATCTACAAACAATAATTGATAGTCATATATCCCATCTTTAACTATGCCATTTCAATTTAAATTTGCATCAAAATCTATAATTTTCTATGTCAGTACTGGTAGACTGTATTTATTGAGATACTTTTATCAAAATATTAAACATGACACGATATGACATGAGTACATGTAATATACCTGAAGCATACATTTTGTTTAGTGTCAATCACTGAGGTCTGTGACATGACTTAATAATTTTTAATAAATTTAAATACAGTGAGTGCTGTAACAGTAATTGGTGATTTCATTATTTTGACACATGTGATATCCACTCAAAAATAACACATAATGCTATGAAATTAGTTGGTGATTTCAATACCATAATAAGATATATTATTGTCATAAGATACCCATTCAATAATAACATATTATAATGCTATGAAATTAGTTGGTGATTTCAATACCATAATATGATATATTATTGTCATAGGATATCCACTCTACTAAAATATATACCACTTTGTTTTAACACATTCCATGTGTATGCAAACTTGATAACAGTCTGGGTAGTGTCATGAACTTTTGAACAAACAAAACAAAAACTGCGCATATAGATGAAAATTCACTCACCTCACCATGTCCTTTAAATTGAGTAATACCAGAGTAAATCCTTAAATCCAATAGTATCCAAGTATCCCTGAAGTTAGTTAAAGGCTACGGCAGACTGCTTGGGTATCCATTCATTCACAAGTTATGCACCTGGAAAAAGTGAAACATTTCCTTAGAGCATGGCTGACATGGCACATATGACATGCATATGCATTCATCTTACTTCCTGATGTTCCTGCAGTCCTGAACTATGTCATCTAAAAAGGTTCTCCCTGCAGTGACTTTGAATAAAGACACTTTTCAATATTAGTATTTATGAATTTTTATACATAATTTCATTGCCAAGAAAAACCCTTCTGTTTATTTAACTCCCAGGGTCATATTACTTTAACATTGTGCTGAGTAGTCTTAAATGTTGCTGGTCTGATTCTCAATAAGCTTATATGACCAGTTGTTAGAGAGGAAGATGTAATGATGAGATGATAAAACCTTCAAGTTTAAACCATGTTACATATTTAGGGTATATCATTTACCCCTCAATTTTAACATTTTCCCAACATAAATAGATGTTTCTAAGGGTATCACGAATCCACGATTTCCAGATAATGGTAGACTGAATCGAAGGCTCTTAAAAGACCCATAAGATTTTAGTTGCTACGGTCAAAGGCTCGTTTAAAATCCATCAGTTACAAATATTTCTGGCTGTGAACTATGAAATCCATTTGTACAAAACTATGAAATCAATTTGTACAACATAACATATACATGTAAATAAAATAGTACATATACTAGCCTTCAGTAAAAAATGTGTGGAGTGAAAAACCAAGCAAGAGACTCATTGATATATCTATATCTGTCAAGCATACTGAATGGCACTGAAATGTCAATAGAGATCATGCAGCATGAGTCATGAGCTGAGATTGGCGTGTAACTGTTCCAATAAATACTTATGCCCTGCCCTCATATGTTAATTTCCTGGTAACAGGCAGTCCAGTAGGAACGTCATGTTTGGACACAAAGCAATGTAACAAGTGCAAAAACAAATCACACAAAAGACAGGCCCCCTAGGCCTAGAAATGACAAAATTTTTTTACATGATTCACTGCTCTATGTAACCTGTGTAGTCACCTTGGTGTGATATTTCAACTGGACTTGTGGCAATTTATCACAGAATTATACAATTTTACTTGGAGACTTCAATGTTCTAAATAGATTATATAAAGCTCATGCATTTAACAAGTCTAAATACAGTGTATAAGAGAATAAATTGTGATTCATTGCTATGTTTAACCTGTACTTCAAGTTATCTGTGCCAACTGGACTTGTGGCAGTTGAAATTAACACCAAATTCTATAATTACACGTGGAAACTTCAGTGCTCTAAATATATTATATAAAGCTCATTTAACAGGTCTAAATACTGTGTATAAGAGAATAAATTGTGATTCATTGCTACGTTTAACCTTTACTTAAAGTCATCTTTCTGTGCATGTGTCAACTGGACTTGTAGCAGTTGAAATTAACACCAGAATTCTATAATTTTACTTGGAGACTTCAATGCTCCAACTACATATTATATAAAGCCCAATTAACATGTATAATAAATTGTATAAGAGAATAAATTGGTTCACTGTTGTGGTATACCTGTTCGTTAAGATATCTTTCAATGCATGTTAACTGAAATTTTGCAATTATAACAGCCCACAGCAGAATACGATAGCACTAGTTGGAGATTTCAATACCTTTTAAAACCGTACGTAGTTACGCACACTCAGGAGGCTCACCTACCTGGTCCCAAAAACAACAGCGAAAACGTACGTGTTAGCCATTAATAAATGTAAAACACTGGCTGTTGGTCACCCTCCTACTGTTTCGTGTCAGTTCTTCAGCACAAAATGATCATGTAACTTTGCTAGGTTATTTTGACACTTTAAAACACAAATAATACATAAATGAAATTACCAGTACAGTCTATAACCTGTGCAGCTCTGTGTAGCAACCTCTTTGCATGTTGTAATCTTAACAGCACAACATGCTATGATATTAGTTGGTGATTTTAATACCATAATATATATTATATAAGCTCACTTAAAAGACTTAATACAGGTAAATAGTTTAATGCCTATTTGATCCGTGACCTATCTAAAGCAATCAAGCATGACGAAACGCAGTACATATATGTACATGTATACAGTTGAACATGAGTACATGTAATGGGAATTATATAATATATATGAAATCCACTGACACAGGAAATTAGCAATAGCTAGCTCAGTGGTGATTTCAATTGCACATACTGCACATAGTTGACCATGTATACATTTCCTCCTGTTAGGGCTTCAGCATAAGTTGTTCCATGGTAATAAAAATGACATGACACTAAACTACACAACCCCACAGGCCAATTACATGCACTTAACCTTTCTTCTTTCTTTTGATGTGAACATTTCCTTTCGTGTGTCATGCTGCCTTGAATGCTGTTGTACTTGGATTTTAGTAAGGCTGTGGACAGCATCCAATAACTTCAAGCTCTGGTGATAATTGCTCCACCTAACAAGTTGGGCTACAATTGTGTGGTGGACACAATAAATGCTCTTTAAATTTGACTTAAAAGTGGACCTACCTATGATCTATACAAGCACCAACTAATCCTGCCCTATTTTAACTGCAAGAATGCACGTATGCAAGATATAAAGTCCTTTACACCCCAAAAGTACACAAAACAGGTTTTTTTTTACTCTTTGAGAGTTATTATAATACCGAGGGATTCAGTGCATGGCAGGAGATCTCATGGTAAATTCCATTGCATGCAAACAGGTAGATATGCAACAAGCATTTGACAAACTCTTATAACCTAGCATAAGACAATATACGTGACTCACCTTTAATGAGACTAATGTATTTAAGGCTATAATAGTTAACAGACGTCTAGAGAGGTATGAAACATTGACTCACCTGGCTGGGTCAGTACTTCTATGCTAATGTAGAGAGGTGTAGAGGGTCGAAAGCTCTAGGGAGATCTATGAACGCCCCAGTGAGCAGGGAGCCCAGCAGAAGCCAAGCATTAAGTTCCTTGCAGCAAAGCTCAGCAAGCTTGCTATCCTATATGCTCACGTTGTCATGCATGGCAAGGCCAAGTATCAGCTATATACACACGCTGAAATACATCATAACACTCAGATATATGAGCCTTGCTCCTCGCTATTAATGCAATTTCCAGATAGGGCACAGCGCACCACCCCCGCAGGGTAATTGAAGTCCACACCTTTCCCTGTTGCTTTATCCGAATTGATTCATCTCCCCCCCCCCCGGTTATGGTGGATTGTGTGTGAGTCATTTTGGGTAATTAAACAATTATAACATTTGCTAAAAAAAACAAATCCCTTATAATTATGGCTGATGATAAAAGCCAATGATGATGCATGGGGATTTCAATGCAGTATACAAATAAGGGAAATGCATACTGTGCCTAATTAAATACCCAGGACATTCAATAAATGGTGGTAGGGCAACACAACAAGCTAAACCATTACATATTAAACCATTACAGCTATTTATCAATTGATAACACAGTGCCTCAAATCTGTTTACATGGGAATTCAACAGCCCCACTTTGCTAAATTTTCACTTCATACATCTAGTCTTCTGATTCATCATATTATCACAGGTAAAAAGGATTCTTGAATTCTCTTTTTGACCCAAAGAGAGTATATTTTTGTAAAGATATTTATATTGTCAAAAACTGGTGCCAAAAGCTTTTGTAAATGTTGAAAAGGGGGAATGTACTAAAGAGATAAAAACATTTTAAGTTTTTCTGACAAACTATTCAATGGTTTTTATGCTAACACTAAAAACTTTGGCAAAAATCTGGTCATGTTGTACTGAAACATGCATTAAAATAACCCTTTAAGGTGTGCATGAAACAAACAAGTATATATATATCTATATATATACTGCTTACCAAACTTTCCCATTTGGTCTGCATGCACTAAAAGTACTACAAATACAGTTTTATTAATTAATATAAATAGGACATAATTACATGTGCTATATGTACACAGGTCATACTTATATATTATGAGGAGTATATATGTTTATTTCGTTCAGATCATGACTTCCTGAATACTACCTGCCACCACCAACAACTTAAATTATTAGTTTTTATTTAAGGTATGAACACTGAAATGACTTAAGTTTTTAAGGTGAGTGACATCATTTAAGGACTCAACCATAGACCCATGATGAGTAATTTGCACAATTTTTGGTCATGATTATTTAAACATCAGTTAAATAAATTAATGTATATGGCTGTTTGCACGACACTAATAAAAGGTTGCAAATGCTATATTCATAATTTGGAATCTAGTGTTTTCTTAGTGTCTTACAATAGCTAGGAAGCAATTCTTTTCCAGTTGATTCATCTTGTTAATCGGAACTAATCGTGAATGATCATGGATAATTAATAAAACCCATAACAATTTTAAGCAATTTCATTTGTTGAAAATCTCAGGATTTTCAGCAAAATAGAGCAATATATCCTCAATTTGCCTGGAAAAATTCTCGAAAAGTTACAATTAAATCAAATATGAGAAAATCAAATTTTTTTCTGATTTATTTGCGATCCGATTGATCGAGTATCGTTTACATATATAATCGCAGAACTCTGGTGACAATACTTTTGAACAGAGCATGTTGATCGAGCTTTTGTGGCAGATGTAATGATGAACTGACAAAATGTAGAGTCAAACATTCCATGAAATCTAAATAGCATATATCACTCTTTAGAAAGATCTACCCTGTTGTATGTCATACAGTCTGAGTAATTTATTTCAAATACCTTCTACACATTTGAAGGGCCTGGTGCACATAATGGCTGCTGGGAATTCGCTGAGCCCTTTCGAGTCTAGCTGTATTATCATACCCCAAATGATTACCCCCCCCCCCCCCCCCAGCTAAAGTGATGATCACTCGGCTCAGTTATGAAAGAAACCACTCAAGCATGACGGGGTTAATGACCTTTGGCCCTCCCTGAGTGGCCTTGACCTTCGACCTAAGTATAATTACATAGGCAAACAGTTATTGTTACCTTGGATAATGTTACCTGTGTCATTATTTATAAAATGGTATAATATACACAAGGATTGATAAATAATTTATAACATTATCTATATCAATTCAATTCCACCATAGGCCTTTTACAAACAATTCCATAATGTTTGTTTAAATTTTTTTGGAAGCCAATTATTTATATTCCAATTCCACCATAGGCCTTTTACAAACAATTCCATAATGTTTGTTTTAATTTTTTTGGAAGCCAATTATTTATATTCCGTGGCCTACCTGGGAAACCTGGGAAACAGACATGTACACGTACGTTGTCCTAAACATCAATGCAACACAACCCACGCAAACACTTTGAAAAATTAACTCCTTATATTACAGAAATTATCCTTCAAAATGGCTTTGGCCTGACAGAACTTACCTACATGCATGATACAGTACTGTCCATTATTCAGTCCAATCCATGCTGGTATATGTTTTCAGCAACATTCATGTTTGGAATGGTCACGGTCAGTGCTTATGTTGACGTTGGCCCATGATGAAAACAGCCGCCACACAACACTGCACACTGCCTCCATGTATTGATTTTGTACCTGGAATCATTGAACCAAAACTGCTGCAGCTGATTTGACACACTACTGTGTACCTGTATCAAGTGGAAAAGTTCACTTTCACAGTTACAAAAAAGTAAGCTGAAATACATGCCTTCCTTGTAAATATTAATAACCATCCATATTAGTTCATAATTAGCTTCATATGAAACGGAGTTTTTAGAAAAAGCAGCTTCTAAATTCATTTTGCAGTCAACAATAACATACCACTAGTGCCCCCCAAAAGATACCACATAAAACTTAAATATTTTCAACTTAATTAATTGTTGTCAATTTTCTTTTAATGCATGCTTAATTTACCCCTGGATATAAACAACATAGGCCCATAAAACAGCCCTAGAAAAACTACTTCACTGTACTCTGCGACCTTGACCTAGAATAAGAATTGCATAGGCTACTGGCCTCTGTAGCTCAATAAGGAGCCGAGATATGAGCTGATGAAACCTATGGCACCCTGTGTAATCTAGGCCATTGAACAATTTACAGTCATTTACTGACCTAGGCCTAATTTTTATTATTAGGGTCAAACCAACCATAGCCCAAACTTCCAAAGTAGGTTTTACATGAAATTACGTCTTGTATTTCTGCAATTTCTGCCGAAAGATGGCGCTTGTACGGTGCGTAGCACCGGTCTTTCTGATAACTGACGCAAAGCCTCAAGGGATAACGTAAAAAATTGATCGTTGAATAAGCATCTTAACGCCGTTACAACGCTTGTTCAGTGCCATTTGCGAAAATATTACCTTCTGCAGTTGGTGGAATTCCACGGTAAAGTTGTTCAATTTCATGACCTTAGTAGAGTTTAAGTAAAAAAAAAGCGTCTGGACCAGTTTCACAGCGAGTGGCTTCTTGGAAGAAAGAAATAAGGCGTAGTAATCGCATTACTTTGTGTGCAGACGATGCCCGGAAGCATTTCCCTCCCCCATTCTGGGGGAGCGGCAAATCGGTTATGAGAAAGGCCGGTGCTTCGCACCGGATCGTAGCGCCGCCTTATGGAAGAAAACGGTATTTCTGCACCTTATGGGCTAATAGTGGATTTTCACGGAAGGTTCTCTATATTTCCACCAGGAGGCTAAACCAGAATACTGCAATTCTATTGGCTGAAAAAGTTCCCGCCTTTGGCTGTGATTGGCTGAAGCAAAGTGCATCCTAGCAGCAGTATTTGTTGTGCATTTTAATGTATATTTGACACCTTATCATTCAGTTGATTGTTGTTATTTTTCTGAGAAAATTATATTTATTGAAAAAGTCAAAGCTCAACTTTTTATCTCTGGTGCTTTTACCACGATTTTACTGTATATTTTGTATATATATCTTGTTCCCCCGATTTTGGGGGTTAAAATAAATTAATAAATAATGTTGTAATTTCTGCTGGTGCTTTCAACGAAATAATAAAAGCTTGTATACATACAAAATACTAAATACGCCATTGCCACAGTGGACATTTATTAAAATGCCCAATTGGTTCATGAGCAATGAGCAGACGAATTTGGAAAAGTAGACCGGAAATACATCAGAGGCCAGAACAAGTATTCCCTCTAAAATGTGTGGCATTCAGTGAAGATACTGTTCAAATGATCAGAAAAAAAATTATCGATGGAAAGCAGTGTATAGTGATTGAAATGGCGCATAATTAAGCAGTCTGAAGTGAATAAGTTTAGTTCTTTTTTAGAACATGAGGGGGGGGGGGGGGGGAGGTGCAGGTTTGCGCTTCTACTAAGTGATTTAAAATTATTTTATAAATTTCCTGGTCTTTAGTCAACAAAATAAGAATTCATGCAATAGAACCTTACATTTAAGACCACCCTTTCAGCAAATTTAACAGGTTTTAATCAATGGTAAGGCTGTCCTGACAGAGATGTCATTCATGTAAAATATAATGGTTAGAAGAATATTAATGTCAGGTGGTCTTATATGAGGTGGTTTCATTGAGGTCGTCTTTGATTCTAAATGTAATTAATTACATTCAAAGTATTTACCCCCATGTCTGTTGAGTCCGCAGGTCAGAGGCCAGTCCGCATTTCACGACGTACCGGAAATAAATTGGCCAACAAGTAGGTCATGAGTTGCGCCCACTAAAACTAGGCCAAAGAGCAGATCCAAGAAAACAGCCAATCAGTGACCTCCATTCTGTCACGTGAGCGTCATTTTCCCGCGGTTTTCATGTGTATCAAATATTGACGGAGTTCTTTGCTGGATCAAACAACAAATTTGCAGGCTAGGAAATACCAAATAACTCCCCCAGCTTCGATTATGTCTGAAGTCAAAGCAGAAGGGAGTGATGATGGCTCTCCCGCTTGTAAAAGGTGAGTAACCGGCGCGAGTTTGATGGATCGAGACTTGAGTCGAGAGTGTTGTTTACAGTTACCCTCAATCTGTCGTCTGTCATTTCAACTCATTTTCAACTCATTTGACAGTGTTGTATAGTAGTTAGTGCAGTAATTAGTGGAAGAAAAAGTGTACACCAGCACTGACAATAGTTGAATAGAACTGGACCAAATGGCAGTGTGATTTGTCAGGTATGATCTATTCTGGTATGATCGTATGATCGTATGATCATGAATGACAGGATGATCAAACTGGGCCAGGGGATCAAAACATCACAATGCCAGTTTCATACATGTATTCAGTATGGCATTGCCATATGATATTTATAGCTTCATTGACATTGCTGATGGAAATATTAACAGGTGTTATGAAAATTAATATATATATGTTACATTTAACCGGCCAAAAAACAAATTAAGTCAAAATGAGAGGCTTTATTCTGAATTGAATTTGAATGCCAAACACAAAGAAAACTTTACCTGAAATCGCATCTGTGCCTTGACCCCTTCCACACTATGTCCAATAATTTTCTCTTTTTGTATAATGACTAAATATTATACTGAACTATGAAAAAAAAGAACAATTAATTTAACAGTCGTTCAGCCAATCAGACGTGGCGATACATCATTGTCATCAAGAAGTGCCTGCTGAACATCGCGAAGGTGTTGCAATAACCTTTTTCAGACCTGCAAGTTTTCTTAGTGTCAAATGTATAAATAAATTCTTAATCCTATTTTTGGGCTACACAGAATTTTTCTGGGCTCAGCCCCTGCCGGCTGTGTTCTGAGAAAAAATTAAGACATATATTCCGTCGATCTATACTAGGTCAAGGATATAGACCCCCAGCTGAGCACCCATTGCGACAGTCTATATCTGGCAAGCTATAGGATGGGTGGCAACCTACTGTCCTCAATATAACATGTAACCTCCATAACTTGGAGATTTATTAACTTAGAAACTTCCTGTTCGCGCCACGAACAAATTACACAATGGATTAATTTAATAATTGATGGATCGACCGGTGAGAGAGACACAATATGAATGAGCCTCACTAAAAGGTGTACACGTTGAATTCAAAGTAGTTTTGTTATATTTGAAAAATCTGAATCCCTGTAGTCCGTTGACTGAAGCCACCTGCTCTGGAAGCCATGGAAATATGTAGTTGATTATCTTCTTTTGCTAATCTTAATATAAATGTCTGATTAATTGCTGCATCCAATGCTGCTTACGGCAAATAAACTAATATCACCATTTAATTTTAGAATATCAAATATCATTGACAAATATCGCGGTCAGTTATATTGCCTAGCAGAATACGAAAACGACGCACAGACAAACGTCATGAACATCATTAGCGATGTCACTTCATAATACATATAATTACACATTTCCTTCAATTTTCATCCGATTTTCAAAATTCAAAGTTTATTATGTACAAAAATGTATTTGAATGGAAGCATCTCCGATCTTATTTTTCCATAAAATGACTCTGAAATCGCGAATCGACAATACTCTTCATAACGTTATAATGTCAGTAAGGTAATTTTCCAGGCAAACAATTTACTTACAAAGCAACAATATCATGTTAAGCTTGTTGACAAATGAAAGTAAGTGTTCTAGGCATAGTAAGCATGATTGTTATTTGACGAATAAATTAATATACCCTGCCAGGTCAGCTAATTTGGCCGTAAGTTCTATTGGTTGTAACATTAAATCATTATTTATTTCAGAATGAAGCTGAATAACTCAGAACTCCAACAAAGCCCTTCAGAACAAACCCATTATGACACAAAACTGCTGGAGGATTTTGCCAATTCTCTCGGCATTTCAAATGACGTCACTCAACTTGCCTTGACAATGTGGGACGATCTGGTCAAAAGAATGATAGTGACAGGAAAAGAAAATAAGTTCTTCGTATGCTTGATTTATATGGCGTCTATTGACTTAAGGTATGTATTATGGCCTTGGCCCACTCAGGTTTTAAAATTATTTCACTGCACACAAACCTATTGTCCAGATAAGTAGTAGAGGAAAAGTGCAGTATAACGGACCCAAATTATTGACCATATTTATTGAGCCTCGTTGCCAGACGCCCAGACCTATGACGTAAAATGCTTGAATTCAATGAGTGACAGCACAAACTAACGACTACTCTACACAAATGTATTCTTATTGTGTGCCAGAACGAAATTTGGTCAAAAATAGTGATTATTTTCATGTTTCATGGATGCCAAATATGGTCAATAATTTGGGTCCGCTATACTGCACTAAACCAGTAGTAGATAATGCGTTGTAATTCAATACAAATCGCTGGTTCGTGCAAGTCATTCTGTTGGCTAAATTTACAGCAGAAAAGTGCATCTCTAATTTTTTCTTGTGTTTGTATCAGGACGAGACATTTAGCCATTTGTGCATCTAAGTCATATTCCAGTATTGTAATGTTAAATTTAGTGTTTGTAGCTAGTCATATGAACCGATGTGCTTGTGTCACACTGTATATTTGCTGTCTGAAATAAAGTGCATAATATTAAATTAATAATATATCAAATGCACATTTTGCTTACTTACCCAAGATTGCCGTATGGAAGCGGAGATCCTGCTGCAGCAGCTGGTCATCTTAGTCCCGCATCAGTGACCGTCTCAGACCTGCTGGCCAAGTCATTGATGACGTAAGTATGAAGTGCATCGAAATTTATATAATCGCGAAATGAAGTATGTAATAGTACAAGTACCACAAAATGTAAACGGGCCAACTGATTTGTTCAGTTGCTAAGGGGTCACTCATGCCAGTATCTTCCCACAGATTTATTGAATATCTTCCCTCTCCTGACTAGTGTTTTCTATGATAATTAAAGTATTATACTATGTCTGGTTGTGGAATGTGGATTAATTAGGCCGCACAAACTTCAAAGGTGTACTAAAGAATTGTTTTAGATACATGACCAGCTCATATATATATATTGTACAGTATAAGCTGATAGAGCTATCGAAATTTTTTGATTCAGAGTTTATTTTTAATATTTTTATTTTTTGTATATATATATGGCATTGCAATGGTACAATATACGATGCTTAGTTTAGCCACTGGCTAAAATTGAAAATTTCTGATCAGATCTAGTTATGATAGTATCCTTAATAGATCTGATCAATATTGTGATCGGAAGTTTGTTTCAGCATGTGGTTTGGCATATTTTCTTATTTGTATTTATTTGTGATGTTGCAGTGTTCGCCAAATGATTGAACTCGTGAAAGACATCAGGGAATGCCGTCATTTAAGTGCCACATTTTTGGATCACTTTTTGAATGTAGAGAGGAAATATTGCGTATCTTATGCTTTGTTTGTTAAGTTTGAAAGGTATGTGATATTAACATTTTCCAGTAGTTTGTACAACCTTTTGTAACCTACCGCTTTTGAGATTTATGCTGTTGTGCAGTTTTTATCTATCCTTTTTTCCACTTAATTTCAGAATGTTCGAAGAAATATTTCAACAAAACGTCCACACCAATGGGTACTTGGACAAATACTAGTCAAAACGTCCAAATTCCGAAATGTCCCGAGTCGGAAACGTCCAAATATTTCGGACGTTTCGGGAATCGGGTGTTAGGGGTCAGACATAACGGGTTTGGACGTTTCAGTTTTCGGACGCTTTGACTAGACACCACTTATTCATAAGAACATTTTACCATTTGTTTTATTGATATATTTTGTGGAATTGGGTGTTATTTTAGATGCGTATTGTCAAATGAAGTTTTTCACCACCAACAAGTGGTAGGGAGACCCATATGAGACAAGCATGTTGTCACTGATAGTAGGCCACCCAGACCATTTTAATTTATTAAAAAAGTTTTTGACTTCAATCATGACTTATTAGCTGATTAGAGGTCATTAAATTTGCTGAGAACTGGAGTTTTAATAATCTTCACTTTTAATAGGTTTAATTATTTTTCAGACATGCGAAAAGTGTTGCTCCGTACGACTATCACGCGCTAAAAAAACTGTGCTGGACCTTGTTCGTCTACTTAAAAGGTGGGATAACTTTTTTTGTTACAAAAATCATTTCATGAGATAATAATAATAATTATTTTTATGATATTTCTCCCCGGTCAAGCCTAAGTTGGATGGCTGTTTCATCCATCATCTCATTGCCATGGTTCCTGCCTGTCCTAATAAGGTTATTCCTGCAGAACACCTCATACTTTAAAACTGCCCAAGTCTGCCATCTTCTGTTATTACTCAATTTGCTTAATTCGGTGCAAGATTATTGTTGCCTTTTGATTCAATGAACGCAACTTAAGTAATTAATAAAAGAGCTAAATTCCTCAAAACATAAGGCATCGCATATACATTAAACTGCTCTATAAATACTGCTGCTTGGGGTCTCCTTGCTTCAACCAATCAGAATGCCCATTAGGTGCAGAAATACAGGACGTAAGGCGCTAATCCACCCACCCACTTTATCATCTTATGATATATCATCAGTGTTCCGGCTAGGATTTGAAATGGGCATGGTGTACAGGGATATTAGGGCATCTAAGTAGAGGCATATAGGGCACCTAGCTAGTTGAAAAGCCAAAAAAAATAGGTCTTCACTTAATTTTGGGCATGGCGATGCCAAAAACGGGCATGGCACAACCGGCGTCCAGCATGGCGCCGCGCCATGCTAGAAAGGCCTAGCTAGAACACTGTATATACATATATATAATATAAAGACGTTATAGAAAGAGATAGAAAATTCTTTATTATTGTGAAATGGGCTCATGGCACTCGTGGCCTAGCCCCCAGCCCTCTTGAGCCTACAATTCACGTGTAAACACTAGTTAAAATATATTATATATGACGGTGAATCTTGTTTTTTGCAGGGAAAAGTCTCGGAAAAGTTGGAGAATTGCTAACTCCATTTGCTCTTTTGTTGTGTTGTTTGGAGATCGTTATGGCTCAGACGGTCTCGGTGTGGCTCAAACCTCCGTTCAGTAAGTACCAATGCTCAACTGAGTTGATTTATGAAATATTTTCTTTGTAATTATAAGCAGGGTATCCACTGGACAGGGAAAACAGGGAAAATTGTAAATAAAAATTCCCTGCGGGGAAAATTAAGGGAATTTGATGTTAGGATATGAATTCAGGGAAAACACAGGGAATTTTGTCATTATATGTATGATAATATGTAAAATGCTAACAGAAGTTTGATCAGAAATGAATAATGCTGGATGGCAGTGTGGCTTATTGTAGATATTAAGTTTCTTAGGTTGAAATTGACTCTGTTGATTTAATAATTACACTAAACTTAGTGGTATTTTGGTGGTGAAGGTACAGCTATTGGGTACCAGGAGGCCGTATAATCACCCGGGAAAATATCTAGTGAAACAGGGAAAAATCAGGGAAAATACAGGGAATTTTGTTTTCAAAATTGAGTTGATACCCTGATATGGATTGTGATATGAAGATTGGCCATGATCATGAATGCATGATGGTAGTGTGATTAAATATGATATTGATTTTGTACACTCATTCATCATTCATACTGCGGCATAAATTATTAATTCAATACACAATAATGTAAAAAAATATTTTAGGAATCACTTATGTTATTAATGTTTTGATTCATTCATTTTGTTGTATAAATTGGAACTTATATATATGGAATGGTACAGTTGGACATGCTTAATATATAATTAACCTTTGACCGTCAAAAAGGGTTTGATACTTTCGGGTGTTGTATTATATTCAGGTCACTGAGTCTAGTGTAAAAGATCGGCATAATGCATTCCTGTACAATTACCATAGTGTCAGACTTGAGGAAATTACAAGTAGCCCAGAACTCGGCAGCACTAGTGATAGAAAGGCTTAGGAAACATGATCGCATCACTCACATCAGAAAAGAACTTCACTGGCTGTCAATTAGTGCCAGAATTGAATTCAAATTTCTCAACATGACTTGGGAAGCACTCAACAATGAGGCACCTCCTTACATATCAAATCCGTTGAGGAAACAGCCTCAGCAAACAATAAATCTCAGAAGCAATGACAATAATTTTCCTCTCAAACCTCAGTCTAATAACAATTTGGGGCTCCTGCTTTCTCAGTGATTGCTCCTCACCTCTGGAATATATTACCGGAAGATATTAAATGAATCTCCACAAATGATGGCTTTGAGACTAAATCAAAAATTCATTTATTCAGAACTGCCTATGAACAACAGGCTTCTTTATAAAGAAATCCAAGTGCCAGTGAGCAGAAAACATTTCTGAAACAGTCGCTATACAAATTAATTTATTTATTATGTGATTGACATGCCGGTTATAAACCTACTGTATTGAGTATTCCAGTGAAATATATTTATTATCCCGCAGATGATCCCGAACTGCTAGAGGTTGTTGGAGTACAGCATCGGTTTCTTCCCGCTCTTTGCGAGAAGTATGGAGCAACTTTGGATGAGGTTTGTGCTGAATTGATTTAAATTTTTACCATATTGATCAAGGTACAAAATGAGCGTCTATTGAATGTGTGTACAAGGAAAGTCCTGGAAAAGTGATGAAATTAGAGGAAATTCACAAAAAACATTTATCTGGTCATGAAAGGTCAATGTACAATTTTCACGTGAATTACGATATGAACAATGCTAAGTTGACTGCTCCTAATTGAAAGGCTTCAAAAACTTTGATTCTGGGGAATTTTAATTGTTAGTGGCATATATTTGTTTTAAAGTAGTCGTGGAAATTACGTAAATGGCCATTTAAATGTCATGACATTAGTTTCATGTTTTGTGTGGGAACCTTTTATTTGGATACCATACCAGAGGGGGACATTGACCTTGAGAAATTAACCTTGTACTATTTTTAGCCATATGTAAGATACAGAAATTTGCAAGCTTATAGTCTGAAAAAATTTGCAAGCTTTGTAATTAACCGAACACCTTTGTTTTGTCAGATAGATATGGGAAGTGCAAGTTCATGCCGCTATCGAGGGTTGATTGATTTTAATCAGCGACAACCAAATTGTTGCATCTGTGTTGGTTATATTAACATGATCTTTGTAATAAAAAATTTCAGGTTGTAACTGTATCCGAGTCACATTTCCTACCATTCAAGACTTCCCTTCCACAAAAAGAGGGTTTGTTGGATGTAAGTATGTCTTCAGTCTTCACAGATATTTTAAACAACTGATAAATTGATGGACCTACTTGGCAATTCCTCCGAGTGATGGCCTCTTCGCCATCTTAATCTTATCTATAAAACCACCCTATTATAGCGTATATTAGCAGTCAATATATTCATCATTAGACATAACCGTGCAGATCTTTGGTAAATTGTTGTTAAGACTTGGAATCAGAGAAGTGCACCTGGTTGCCAACTGTAATTACACAAGGATCAGGAGTTTCAAGGACATGTAGCAAATTTCGCTGGTGGTGACAAATTTTTCTGTGCTTAAAGCTGGATTGTCACTCGATTTAACAGTGGCCAAAATTTAAATTGCATTCACTTCATTGTGTTCTTAATACTAATTACCTGCCATCCAGAGCCTTACTGGGTTCACTATCAATCTATAAAATAAATAAACTTCAAAAAACAAATATGTAAACAGATCAAGTGGTGACGTCACAATACTCAACAATTGGTGATGATGCCATTTCCATTGTATTTCCTATGTTTTTGTCTTGATTTCTTTCAATGTACAAATTATTTTTTTTGGTGAATAATGCCTGATAGATTCATTAGCTTACACCTATTTAGTATGCATTAATCAAATAAGGTGCTTTTCAATCATTTGACAAAGTTTTAGAAAATAGTAATTTTGACAGACAGTGGAGCTATAAGAGTCAGATGGTTGCCTAAACAACCGCACAAAAAAATTAAAATTAAATATATATATATATATATATATATATATATATATATATAATATTATAGACAATGTAATATCAGTACAGATAAATGTCAAAAAGAAAAAGCTTAAGCTCCAGGTCAAATGAATATAAGCAAATGCTAGGAAACTAAAATCATGAAAAACAATATAATAAAAACATAAATAACTATGTACAGCACCAGATAATGAATTACTAAAAACGACATGTATCTTGGAGCGCCTAATACAATTAACACAACTGATAATACATATGAGCACCCATCATGAAGGTTGAAAAGCAAGATGGCATACAATTCAGTTTACACGGGAGTAAATACAATGAAAAAGATAGATAGTTACACACACACACACACACACACACATAATAATGATAAATAGACGTTGAGTCGAAGAAGTTGCAGATACATTTAGTCACGGTTAATTGTTACAAATGCCTATTGTTGCAGATTGACTAAGTATTCATTCTTCTTGCAGTGCGGTTCGCTATGCAAAGCTTACATGGAAATATTTGAGAAGGAAGGAGATATCAATGAACTACTTTTCCTAAGTCACCATCCAGTCTTGATGTCGCCGGAGTACGTATTGTTTTGTATTGTTCGTTTTAGTTCTTGAAGTTCGTTTAATGTAGCCAGCACACTTGAAAGTCTTGGGTTCAATTCATGGCGAAATCTTGTATTCTGTGTTTGTGCTTCATATTAACTAATGGCTGTTCCATTTAAAAAAAAGGGAGAGGGGGAACCTGAAATTCTTTGAAAAAGGGGGGGGGGGGGTTGGTCGGTTCTCCAAAAGAGAAAAAGGGAGGGGGGGGGGGGCTGGTTGACCAGTATGTATGAAAAAGTGGGGTTGGGGTTGGGGGTGGGGGAGCGGTCTGTCAAAAAACATATTTCCTGGTCCAACCCCTCCCTCTTATGGAACAGCCCTAATTAGTGGCATTTAGACATCATATTATTAACTAAGTATTGGCATTTAGACATTATATTACAAGAGTGAATACATGTAGCTGCTGCCGTCATAGTGCTGCGATTTCAGTGCTGCGGTGTCAGTGCGAGTGCGGTGTCAGTGCCGTGGCAGTGCCGTGTCAGTGCTGTGTCAGTTATCAAGGCACATCCTGACAGTTGTGTGTCAACAACTCGGTAACTTCATTTGTATCAAGTTAAGTGTGATCTCAAGTTAATTGTGATCTCAAACAGAATCTGATGATCAGAGCGGCTGGTATCAATCAAAGAGCATTCCTGATTATTACCACTTTGTTTGGTTGTCTATTTGATATTATTTATGTAGGGTTTCCAAAAAAATCTGAGGCTTATCTGGTTGGAAGCCTTACAGGAAATTTTAATTAAATTTATAGGAGTGAGCAATCTTACAATATAAAATAATTGCAATTATTGATTATTGAAATAAGTAAAAACATGCTACCCTGTACTCTTTATACTTTTCTGTGAAGTAAGTTTTTTAATTTCTCTTGAAAGTCTTGCTTGTGGTAAGTCAACAAATTTTGCAACTGGAATATTCCAGCAACTACACCAGAATATGGCGTAGCTTTTTTTTAAAAAATCTTTTCAACTGACGCTGGTCTGACTGTCGAGTTCTTCTCAATGTTAAGGTCCTGTTAACAGCACACAGTACTGTGTTAGCAGAAAATACCACGAGAATACTTGTGCTACAAAAAAGCAATGAAGTCCTGTATCTATATTTTATGTTCATATTAGTAATAATAGGGCTACTTTTCTTAAATTTCAGCAACACTGTCAACAACAAACCTGAAAATGGGAATGCTGGTTTGGAAACGCCTGTGAGGTAAGGGTGTACCCAATGCATATTGATTTTCCTTATTTCTGGTTTTACAGCATTGCTACGCATCCTTGAAGGTCTTCAGAAGTGTTCAAATCCAGTTACTTGTGTTTAATGCCTTAAAAATTCTTTTAAAAACCATGGGTTTATTACCGGAAGTCTTAATAAAAAAAATTAACCAAATTAAATTTTCATGTGATGCAACGTAATGAAATGTGCAACAGAAATTCTGCTGCTGAAGTTGAATAATGACAGCTGTTTAACTTTTCAATTAATTTGTTGAAAATAGCTAAAAGATAATCAGTGTTGTAATCTTGAATTTGTTTGCTCAGACTTCGTAAATGTAAAAATTGGTTATTGAAATTGGTTGTTTGGTTGATGTTGAAAACATGATCTTAAAATTTTAAGATTTTGGTTCGAAATTAATAAATTTGACCTAAAGAAGGCTGCAGTCACCTTTTTTCCTCCCATTTAGAAAATCAAAATGGCTAAGATATTGATCTTCTTGTTTCAGGCGAGCTCTATCTACCGTCCAACAACTTCAGAATCTGCTGAACACCGCTAGTGATCAACCTAGTGCCAATCTATTGCGTTTCTTTACGGTAAGTTGATTAAAGCCTACGAAACTGATCTACCGTTAACATGGTTAATGTCAAATTGTCGATGGACATATTCTCCTGGTTGGCTCCGTGGCGATGTTGGTGAAGTTCATGATGTTTGCAAATGGGAGAAATAGTATGAGAGGAAGGACATTTGCACATTTTTATAAGCCATGTCAAGGTCAGTTTTAGGCGATAATAGCATGATAATAGGCCTACTTTACTGTATTACGTCCCAATCATAACAATCAGAAGTGACGTCAGGGTTAGGGTTAGGGGTTTAATGCCAATAAATAGGTTTTAATCCTGAATTTATTCCCAACCTAAGTACCTGACAAATGCACTGGCATAAGTACTTAAGATATGACCACTTGGTGGGTTTGTGTCAGAAAACATTATAAGTAAATTTGGGGAGGTTTACGTAGAAAGAAGATCTGGATCTTCTGGGTTGGGGTCTTTTAACATAGCTCTAACTAAGTGCTGTGATAGATTCTTGTTTCTAGCCCGAGTTAGTCAATTTGTGATTGTTGTTATTGTTACGTCATACTTATGCCTGCTTAAAATTAATCTAAAACACTGACTTTGAGCATTAAAATAATATCCCATTATGTGATTCCCTGATAAATCTATAACAGTAATTATTTGCTTTTCATTAGCGTATTTAAAATGAACAGATCCTTACATTGTTTTAATATGAAACCGTCACTGTGGGCTTGTCATATTGTGAAACACCAACACTGGACAGGCTAACATTGGGTCAATTACAGTGGCGCCTCTGGTTATAAATTCTCTGTGGTTGTTTGCATCACCGTAAATTGTGTGAATGTGCCTTTGTGTGTTGTATGTTCTGTCCCTTCAGCTGAGAATGCAAGACAAATTTCATTATGTGATGATTCAAAGACTGAATGATTGAAAGAGCCTTTATTGCACTTAAAAAAAAAAAATAATACTATTGAATTAAATTCAAAATACAAGGGCTTGCATTACCCATATAATGCATTATGGAACTATCTGTCTATCTGTCTATCTGTCTATCTGTCTATCTATCTATCTATCTATCTGTCTGTCATCTATCTATCTGTCTATCTATATAAATCTATCATCTATCTATCTATCTATCTATCTGTCTGTCTGTCTGTCTATCTGTCTATCTATTTATCTATCCATCTACCTCATTGTAAATGCTGTGTGTGATCCTGCATGATATTTACTTGGGGACGTATTTTCTGTTAGGGTGACAATAATTGTGTTCTTTTTTCTTCACACAGAACTGCATAGTTGACCCGTTGTCCAACATCCAGACACAGATCGAGTTGTGGCGTCGTAAATTCATTGAGGAACTCGAAGCGGTTTACAATTCAGCATCCGTGATGGCCGAGCAGAAGTTTAGGATGGCCGTGCGACTTTACTACCATAAAATGGAAATGCTGTTGACTCAGGTGAGTGTTTTAAACATGACTTCACCCCTTGTTGACCACTGTAACAAGAATATTATTTTTCAAAAAAAGAATAGATACCTGGTGTTGTGTGTAGAATGCCAGCAGCACTAAGCCTACAATGTAAACACTTTAATACAGTATGATGGATACTGCCACATTGAGACCAGTGCTTGTGCCTTGCATACTCCATTCTTTACTCAGAATTTTACTAATTTATTTATCTATCAGACTAGCACTACAATATCCTAAAAAAAAATATAATTACCAATTTGTTCTGTTTTCACAAGCCATTTTGAAGATGAAAAAGTACCGTCATCTAGCGTTTGAACTAAGATATAAATTCTACACTTTTTCTTAAACAATTCAGTCTTTATTTGACGAAAATCAGATGAATATTAGGAGAGCAGCAGCCTTTTAAAGTATATATAATAACGTAGGCAACCCCTTTCATGATTACGAATTTGTACTATAATCACACTTTTCTCGGCTTCTACTATTTACGGATCTTCGACAAATTTGGTTTGTAAGTTGCGCGTTTGTATTACGGTTCTTATGGTGTTCAATTTACAGCTGTACCCCCAAAAGTTATTGGAGAATTTTATATTATGTGAAACCGCGCCATCCCTCTTCCTGCTGCTGTGTTGACCCATATATTTTCAGCCGTTAGACCGTTCGTTCGTAAATATACCTGGTCTGTCATAGAACATAGTATGATAGTTCTATACTTGATAAAGGCCTAGGCCCAGGTATAAAAATAGGGTTGGTCAGCTAACATGTGATCTAGGATAGCACAATGCATGACGTCACTAATGCACCGTACCAGATGATGTCATCAGTTTTTGAGCTGTAATGACATCATCTGTTGTCCTATTATTTCCGGGCACTAGGTCACACATGAACTGACAAGCTCTATTGTCCATGATGTGCTTTTGAACATGGTCCAAATCAAGATGTCGATCCGCCCCACTCTTTCGGAATGTTTTAGATGTGCCTCTGGACGTAATTATTTAAGTGCGCAAGTTGGCTTTGGGTCAGAACTTCCGCTCTAAGCCACTTTATATTCAGATATTTCAATCAAAATGTTATTATGCAGGGAAAAGTCTTTAAAGATGCATAGTTTGTTTGACAAATTTTCTGAAGTTTAAAAACCTGTTGAACATAAGCTTTCGAAAGGTCTCTGTAAAACATGAAAACAGTAATAAAATCATATAGGAAAATAAGTTGTGTATAAGATTGAGAAGATGAAATAACACATTAATTAAAATTCTAATTAAGATGGATTCAATGAATTTCATGAATGATTCAGATTACCATTGTGCTGAGTTGCTACTAACATTGATCTTGTTCACGTGTGCAACCTATGACAAACTGCGACCAATTTCTTAGGCTAAATCTAAATTTGCTTTTGTCTGTTACGCAGGAAGAAGAGAGATTATCGAGAGGGGACTTCAGTCATCTGTTAGCCAACATGCTGTTCCATGCTTCCCTTCTAGCATGCTCCGCTCAAATTGTGCTTCTTACATACAATTTGACAGGTAAAGTACCTCTTAGGTTATTGGGAATGGGGAGAAAATGTAATAGAGCTTACAGGGGTTACAGGGGGGGGGGGGGGGGGGTGGCACTACGACCGTAGTACATACAATGACGTCAGTACACCATTGTTGTATGGATGACGTCACAACATAGATGATGTCATCAAACAATGTGCCGTTTGCGCTTTCCGCAAACCACGTTTTTCACATTTGGATACAGTGTATTATATTAGGATTTTCAAAAGAAAAGAGAAATTAGCATCTACATACATTTTTAGACCATTAATTTTCACAAGAATTGCAAGTAATATTTCAAATTTTGCTTGTTTTTTAAGTTTGAACTTGATGGGGGGGGGGGGGGGGATGGCCCAATGCCCCCCCCCCCCATATACACCATTGGTTTAACCATCTGCCTGTTAATTAGGAAATCTTTATGTCCTTTGCGTATTCTAACTGGAAATGCTGATAATACAAGATTTAGCGATATTGCAATATATCGAAAGTTGAATACTGATATCGATATCGAATAAGAAATTGATATGAATGACAACCCTACAATGACGTGCAATCCAAATCATCTGTGTTGTATATTATCCTCTCCATAGGGTCCACCACGTCACAGAGTCCGTCCCCGAATTACGAAGACTTGCAGTTTCCTTGGGTTCTTGGGATCTTCGAAGTCCCTGCTTACGATTTCCAAAAAGTCCTGGAGAGTTACATTCGGGCAGAACCGATGCTGTCTAAGGATGCTGTCAAGGTGAGATGGGACAGACAAAAAATATGAAATAATAATTATACAAGACATTGATAGACAAATATCAGTGTTCCAGCTAGGCCATTTGAGCATGGCGCTGTGCCATGCCCGACACCCCTTGTGCCATGCCCGATTTTGTGAGCGCCATGCCCGATTTTGTTAGCGCCAAAGCTGATTTTGTGAGCGCCATGCCCGATTTTGTGAGCACCATGTCCGATTTTGTGAGCGCCATGCCCGATTTTGTTAGCGCCAAGGCCGATTTTGTGAGCGATATGCCCGATTTTGTTAGCGCCAAGGCCGATTTTGTGAGCGCCATGCCTGATTTTGTGAGCGCCATGCCCGAAATTAAGGGTGCAGACCTTTTCAACTAGCTGGGCGCCCTATAAGAGTCCATTTGGTGCCCTAATATCCTTGTGCGCCATGCCTAATTCAAATCCTACCTGGAACACTGAATATGTGCTGATAGATGAGACTGAGCGAAAAAATTAGTTAAATGTAGAATACTGTTGAATCACTGATCTGTCTTTACAAGTGGACAGTTTTTGATCATATTTATCAGCAACTACATAGGTACAGAAACAATTCACCCTGTAGTAGATTCTTTTTGCTGATTGCTTAATTGCTTCCTATAGTAATTGCCCGAGTTTAAGAATTAGGAGTTTCTTTATGGTACTTAAAAGAATCCCTTTGAATAAGCTTTGAAAATTGCAACTAATGAATAAAAAATGAAAACACTGGTCTCAATTACGCTTTAGCCCACTGACCTGTTGTCACGCAAGAATAAGCGTGACAATGATTCGCAGTGCTATTTCCTCTCCAAATAGCTGTGAACGGCAGAGTTAAATAATTCAAAAAGGTGTTTCCTGCCACTGACCACTGTGGGGGCACAGCCTGAGGCTCTTTCTCAGAGCCTAGATTTTAGTCCATCTGAGAGAGGAATGAGAATCTAGTGCACCATGGTGCATGACCGTAGCGTTGGTCACATGGTCACAGTGGCGGGAAACACCTTTTTGAATTGTTTAACTCAGCCGTTCACAGCTATTTGGAGAGGGAATTACTGCAAAATTACAAAAACTTTTACAACAAATGGCTAAAACTATACTTTCTTTATTTGCAAAATTCCTTTATATTTTTCTGGTATTTCACCTTGAGTATCCGATATTTGGGAGTCAGAATGTTGGAAGGCCTAGATTAATTTGATTAAATTTTTTCAGTAAAGCGCAAGAAAAGTGTTTTGTTGTGAAAGACATCTATTGTTATTTTACTAATTTGTCAGGTTTTTTTTTCAGCATCTTCAACAAATCGAGACTAGCATTTTAGAGAGCTTAGCATGGCAATCGGTAAGTAATTAGTTCTCCTGTAAATCAGTTATTAGAATTTAAGTTAATTACACATTGAGTATACATGTAGTTGATTGCATTATGGTCATATTTTGCCATTCTAGGGATCCAGTCTTTACCGAGCGTTGGAGAATTGTGAGCCCACCTTGCCGACAGAAATCCCTCTTCAGAACCAAATCACATCCAACAATCAGAAAACGTCCTTATTGTAAGTCATCTGTGGTTAATTTATGGTGATAATGACACAAAGTTTTGCTCGGTTTGAACTTTTTCTCGTCTTGATGATGGTATATATAGAAGTATCGGAGAGATGCAATGCAGTGGCCAGATTATCGTTCGGAGAAAAGTCGGATGTTTTAATAGGGAGAGAAAGGTCACTGCCACCGTAGCAGATACATATTATTTGATGACGTCATCTATTCTGTGATGTCATCAATGCAACAATGATGTAGTGAGGTCATCTTATTGTCTTTTTATATGCTACAGTCATAGTGCTGCCCCCTGTAGGCTCTGTAACTTTTTCTCCCCATTGTGAGATACTCCTAAGAAGGTTATAAGTACACAGGAAATTTTTTATTTGAAACGAGTTGTTTTAAGTTCCTGAAGAAAGTTGTGGGATTGAGTAATTTGTAGTTGCTTAAATTTGAAATTAGTTTTTTACTTGAAATTAAATGAAATGTCTTTTCTTTATATTCGTTTTAAGTTTTCTACAATTAATTCTTTATATCATAGATATTTGTCACCGCAAGTAGAAAGGCATCCACGAGGGGGCGCTGGAGAACAAGGGTCGCCACGGCGATCAGTGAACACCAACAGAAGATGGTCTCACAGTCTGTCACTCTTCTTCCAAAAAGGTATTTTCGCGACTACATGTACCAGTTTCTTTAGTTTTAAACAATTTAATTTGATTTGTGAAAGAAGTCAACTTTGGTGGGCCAATATTTATGTACACATGGCAGCAAAAGAATATAATACCTTGGTTTTTAAAATGAAATGAATATTGACAATATTTTTTAAAATCTTCTGTAATGTACAAGAGAGTATACTTCTGAACCCACAACCTCTCAGATGTTATCCGTAAAAGGACTGGTGTCTCCCCCCTGCGGCCGCCTATAGCCAGCTCAACTCATGCAGCCCCTCCCCTCTCTTTCACTCTTTGGCTGATGAAAGTATACACACAAAATTTGTCAGCAAAACCATTGTTTTGAAGCTGCAACAATCACGGGCATTTTTTAAAAGTTACCAATACCAGCTTGGGACAAATGCCAGTTTAATCACTAGTGTAGGAGATGGTAGTTGGCGGCACCTGGTTTGGTACCTGTCAATTATAGACCCCCTTTCTCCCCATTCAAGTCCCTTTGGAGACTTCTACACCGTGTTAATGGGAACGTTATTGGAATTGTCATGGTGACGTGGAGAAGAACATCAACCCACAATGCTCCATAAGCCGTTCTTATGCAAATGAAGTACTTGTGCTTCTTCGTATGATGAATGAATAAATTCTACCCCACCGAAATGTAGAGATTACAAAAAGACCTATATGTCAATTTTATGTATGTCTCTTCCTTGTTGCCAGATAGTTCATGTTTCAGTTTGAGGTCCATTTGTAGTCCTTGCATATTATATGAAGTTATGTGTCATTCCGACTTGAAAAAGTTAACCCATTTTCTCATTATTCCAGTTGGTCGCCTTGGTTACCAGAGAATCGAGGCATTATGTAACTTACTGGATATCCCTCATGATTTGGTAAGTCAGTAGAAATTTCATTCCGTTAGAACGGGGAGAAAAAGTGCTAGAGGGCACTGCCACTTCAGCAGCTTTGATCAGTGACCTCTAGTGGTAATTTTCCTCCCCATTTCTTTACCTATATTAAGATTGGTTAACACGACTAACGGTAAAATTTTGTTTTAGGTACTGAAGATTTGGACAACGTTTGAGTACTGTATAACTTCACGACATCATCTGATGAGGAACAGACATATTGATCAGGTATGATGCTTACACTTAAACTGCTGCCGTGCAAAAGTTGGGTAACGCGTTTAAGTTATCATAATTTTAAAGATAATAGCAAAACAATAACAACAATCAGTTAAGATGAAAATGCTGTTAGAAAGATTTATGGTAAACATGTGGATGAGTTTATTTCTACCTTGGTCATTAGAAGTATCAATTTCAGTCACAATCAAATTATTGAGCGTTTCCAAACTTTGCACAGCAGTATATCATACAATATGCTTCTTGGTCTGAAGCTTAGTCATATTAATGTATGACCAGCTGCCAGAGGCGGACATAATGATGAGGTGATAAGGCTTGGAGTCCACACCATGTTGCACATTTACCCGTGGGTGGGGTCTTTTACTTGCCTCAGCATAGATACAGAGTACAAGGCACCTCCAATTAACCGTCTCATGTGATTGCCATTGAGAATAATTTCAGCAATCTAAATCCTAAATTGCTTGCATAATTTATTGGATAATATAATGAAAAACATGTCTTCATATATATATGCATTCATTCTCACATATATGCCTTGTATTTCCAGATCATTATGTGCTGCATCTTTGGCATCTGCAAAGTAGTTGATCGTGAGATACACTTCAAGAATATCATCTTTAAATACCGTTCCATGAGTCATGCTAAGCCCCAGGTTTGTCTATAGATATATTCCTTTATTTGGTTGTTATAATCATCATTTTTTCATTTTTTTTCATCGTTGTTTGTGAATACATCTTTAGGTATCGCGTTTATGTTCAGTGTCTGGCTTAAGTCTTAATATAAGCCTGTGACGTGATATGCTTGGATTCAATTAATGACGTCACAAACAAATTACTACTTCATTTAAAACCTTTTTATTGATTTTTCTTTTCCCCCACTAAGCTACACAAATGTTATTCTAATTGTGCTAGACCTACAAATATGGTCAAATCACAATATATTTTATAATAATAAACCGAATCACCACAATTATAAATACTACACCATTGGCGGTATTTACGTTAATATTAGACTTGACCGTAGTGTCTCTGATAGATGGATATATTATATGAAAAGATATTCTTGACATTGATATGTATTCTTTAAAGTATGTGTAAGCTGTACGTACTGAGAAACTCAGATCTATATATATATTATTTGCATTAGACAGATGGGGTGTACAAGTACATTAATAATTCTGTTTCCGCTCGACTTAATCCTAAGGATACGAAATAGAATTCCCATCAAACTTAAATAAATTTCGTTTAATTTTGGAATTATATGTACATCAGAAAATAAGAGATTTGAATTTTCTGATCTTTATTGAATCCAGGGTTCGTTACAAGTTTGATAGGTTTCATTTAATGAAATGTTATATTAATTACAGACTTACAAGAGAGTTGAAATTACTCCTGGTGAGCACAAATATGTCACGAGCTTCTACAACAACATTTTTCTTCACGACTTGAAAAGTTACATCTTCAGGTTAACTGGTGATCGGCAGGTACGATAGTATTTCTTTAAACATTGTTAAAATGAATATTATATACACTTTAGTAACTGTCAATTTCGAAGACTTGGACAATAAACTTCAGAAGAAATCCTGTGAATAAAGGATTGCTTGGTCCCTCAACCAAATAGACGTTCTCTGGAATATAGTCTCCAACTGTATGAACTAGGGTTGTCATTAATAACAATTTTTCAGTCAATATGGATATCAGTATTCAACTTTCGAAATTGCAATATCGCAAAATCGCGCAAATTTTACATTATCAGCATTCCCAGTTAGTTATGGAACCACTATAGTCACAGGGATATTACTCCCAAGTCATTATGAAACCATTTGCTGTTATTATGATAACTATTAAGCCAATCTCTCAGGCAATCAGTTTGCAATTGGGGGGGGGGGGGGGGGGGGGGACGTGTAGTCAAGTGCTATCATGGTACAAATGTACAATTATAGAGGATAAACAAAGAATCGAAAAATTTATTTTGTCGATTTTTCTATATCAGTATTTTCTCGATTCATCGATATAGAGTAGTGATGGAAAATCGGTCTCAAAACTGACATCGATTAATCGGTAAGCTGTTCAATGCGATCATAAAAATCGATATAATTTTCCATGGACTGAGAACAAATGCAAAGAAGAAAATTAACTCTTCAACGTTCAAACTTTAATGACACCTTAATTTAGTATACAAAGTCAGACAAACTGAAGAGTTATTCCTCATCATTATCAACATCATCATCAACCCTACTAAGAACATTGGAGAAATGCATCATCCACCACTAATTACTTATTCATATTCTTTAGATTCCGGTCGCCCCTGCGCCAAGAACACCATCGAGATTTGCCTCGCCTGTCTACCCGTAAGTAGTGTACAGATATAGATACTTGTTTATTTGTCTGTTTGTCTATGTATGTTTCAAACAATGTCTGTATATGAAATGTGTGTCTCTTTGTGTAAATAAATGTCTTTGTCTGTCTGTCTGTCTTTGTCTGATACAGAAGACCTTTGTGGACAGATATACAGTACAAGAATAATACAAAAATACTCCTGAAAGTCTGTGGTGATCCACATTAAGGCATTGGAGGCCGCAAACTAGCGGGCCACGGTATAGGATGATTATTGTAATGTGTATTGCAGTTAGTACTTAAAGGATATTATCAGATTTATCGTAATATTGTGATGCACAAGTATATTAATTTTGAATTTTTCATGTTGATTGGTAAACACTGATATACATGCTTTTGAGGTAATCGACAAATCCATGAAAATGAAGTTGCATATTGAAAATTACCTTCATGGAATCATAATTGAAATCCAAAGCAGAGATTCAAGCAGTATCTCACTGCCATCTTCAATGCTAATGAGGGAACATAGTTTTTCTGCAATGTTTGAGGTTGCTGTATTTGCCACTTCAACCTTTATAAATTCTGAGTGGTGTTAAGTTTCTTATAAAAGCCATTCTGTATATTTATGTCTTGCTCTGAATTGCTTCCTAGGGCTGTTCCATTTAATAGTGTGGGGTGGGGGGGATTGGAAAATGTTCAGACAAAAATATCCTGCTGACTGCTGGCTTCATCTATGATCTATTTTTGAATATTCAGGGTTCCCGGTCGACGGAACTTCTACGTCTCTCCTTTGAAGGAATCACCATTCAAAACCCCTCAGCATCCTGGAGAGATGACCCCACGCACGGCTCAACTGTACTGTTTTGGAGAAGGAAATGCTGTGAGTAGACGGTCAAGTCAATGGTCAGACTGATGAAAGTGATGCAGACAGACTATAATAGGGGCCATGATGAATATCCAATTGTTTTTTGGTTATATTTTACAAAGTGATGCAGACTCAGATTCTTTATTTTCTTTGCTTAAAATAAATAAAAAGGAAATTAATTACAATACCATTAAAAAAATAATAACATTTTTTTAAATTACAAATTAGTACAAAGAGCAAAACTAGGGGACTCATTAAAGGCAATGGTTATATTTTACATCATAAAAAGTTTGGAGCGAAACAAAATCGACAGAAATGAAATGTTAGCAACAATTATGTCAAACACCAACTTTCTAGCTGTCAGATAAAAACGCTTCTCCGAAACAATCACTTGAAATTGTTTGCTATATCTCCATTGTAAGTTACGATGATACTCTTTGACCATAATAACCTGGCCATCATGATGAGAAGTTGGTGAAAAATTCTTATTGGAAAGATAGCGGCAAGAACCTGCCATAGAGGCCTGCACTTTATCTATCTATCTATCTAGGAAACTTGAAGATGATTCGTAGAAAGAAGGGTTTTCCTGGGTTAGAAAGTTGGGATTTGACTTACCAGTAACATTTCTATCCATTTGTGCCGCTCCAAGCTCTAGTGATAAAATAAAGATTTAGTTGACATTATTAGTGGCCATTACTATAATGATGATTGATATTGTCGGCATGTGGGGCATTGTGCCAAGAAAATATGAAGTTTTCAGGTTTATGTTAGGACACAAAGATGATTCGCTAGTGTTGCTTGCTGTGTTCTTAACAGCAGAACAGCAGAGTTAAATACACTAATGGACTTTAAAAACGCATAGGTAAAACATGTTGTACAAACCCGAGATAATGCGTTTTTAAAGTCCATTAGTGTAGACAGGGTCCTATCTACTAAAATGGTTTCCTCATTTCGTAAATATTCAGTAATGATAACATAATATGAGTTGAATGGACTATTCCCACAATTTAGCATAAAGCTATTGTACATGGGAGTTTTCGGTATGTCCTAAATGAAAATTCTCTGTTTAATATTTCAGAAGGACAAATTCAATCGCATCAACGAATGGGTGAATCTGAAAAGAACCGGAAACACTCCAACGAAAACTTCGTCCAAACGATTGGACTTTGATGACCAAGCAGCCGAGTCTCAAGACGGGTCAGTGATTCTCAGATTATAGTGAAATCTTTCACTGACCTCATGAGTTATAATTTCTGATGCGTTGGTCTGCGTATTTTAAAACCGAATGTAATATTCACATATTCTTGTTTCAAAAAGCTGTGTATTCCTCGTAATATAGATCTACCCTTCTAATTAACAAATCTGGATGCAGTATGTTTCCTGCTCTTTTTGATTTTTTTGTTGTTTTGCCAAACCCAAAATTGTTTCAACAGTAATACTTCTAATGGCCGTCAATAGATTTATTTGACTGAAAAGTTGGTACAACATGTTATGAAATATAGTCAGGCGACGTTGTTATTGGCAATTATGTTACTGTCGCAATGCCGCCCGCGAATAAAATATTGCTCATAAATTAAGCTATTCTAATTTGGTGAATTAAATTATTGTTTCCGATCATCTTTAAGACTTTGATAAGTACCATTATTCGATTATTTCTCATTTTACTAATATTTGAATTTATTTGTCATTTTCAGGCCAAGTGAATCTCCGGTCAAGGTAAAACGAGTCACCGTCCCACGACTGTCCGAGAGTCAAACAGGAGCTGATTAATTAGATGTAAAAGGGGGCAATGATTGCTGTTGAAATCTTCTGACGTTTATAGTTTATTGTGATTGTTATAACGAGGGTTGATGTTTGGGTTTATAATCAATCTTTGAGAATTTAAGAGAACAACTGTTATTGTTTTGGAAATTAACCGGAGTCGAAATGGAATTTCCATTTATATAGACCATTAATGACTTTATCTTTCAACATATCTAGTATTCAAAGTCTTTAAGGGCTGTTCCATTAAAAAAAAGGACGAGGGGTGGTCCAGAAAAGTTTTGAAAATAAGTTGGGGAGGGAGGTTGTTGACCAGTATTTTGCTTAATATGTGTAGGTAAAAGTGAGGGGGGGGGGGGGGATTGGTATGAAGACAAATAATGGGGGTGGATTTCTGGTCTAACCCCCCCCCCCCCCCCTTTTTTTAAATGGAACAGCCCTAACACAAAGAAAACTGCAAATATCTCATAATTCTGATCTCACGTGCTCGTAACAGGCAGCATAGATTAAAAGAATCTGACATTTTTTGAAAACTTTATTGTGTGTCTTACAAAATTCTCAAATATTTATGTGTGTTGCTGCTGTATTCTACAAAATTTATGCCTCTGTGAGATTGTGAAAAAGTTTATAGCTTTGAGTTCCTGTAATATTGGTTTGAGAAGAAGTACACTTAGGTCTTGAAAGTGTGAAAATATACTTCAATATTTGTACTTATGTGAATGGTAGCAATTTATAGATTTCTTATGAGAAATCAACATCTTGTAACTAGATCATAAGCAATTATGAATTAAGTATCGCGATTTAATAGATTTCTTATGAGAAATCAACATCTTGTAACTAGATCAGAAGCAATTATGAATTAAGTATCGCGATTTAATAGATTTCTTATGAGAAATCAACATCTTGTAACTAGATCATAAGCAATTATGAATTGAGTATCGCTGCCGTATGGTGAAATGGACAAATGGTGTTAACCTTGTAACAGGGCTGGTCAGCTCTCGTGTGACCTTGGCACCCGGAAGTACTAACACAATACAAGACGTCACCAATGCGCAATAATTGATGATGTCATCAATAAATGGACTGTTGTGACATCATATATTGTGCCGTTACTTCCGGGTCATAGGTCTTGGTGAACTGACCAGCCCTATTGTTTGGCATTTCTGGGTAAAACATGGCACAAGAACTGACCAGCCATACTGACTTGTCAGAGAAGATGATTAATGATTTACGTAAAGGAATATGAATTTGTTATATTTTATTTCGTGTTAATTTTATCAGGCATATCAGTGTAATGGGGTAACTTAAGTGCCCCTCTACTGTTTGACGATCTCTTAATACTTCCTAACTGCGTAACTTGTTACTATTTCGTGCATTTTGAACCTGCATTTTTTGTTTTTATTTTACTTTTATGTTGTTTAATCATTATTTTTTATCGATGTGTTGTTGATTTATGGTATGCGTGTGTCAAATTAAGACGTGCTTTTGGAGGTTTTAGGTGATTGTAAAGTTGTGTGTCATTTAGGGTTGTGCTAAATTGTAATTAAAGACAAAATTACAGGCATTTATGGCACATATATTGCATTTGATTATTTCTGTATGTGTTGGTTAATGTAACGACCAATAAAAATGTTAAATTGCTTTGTTAATTTTGCTGAAAATATTACCAATTATGGTATGGGTCATTAACGAACAATGTGAGGTGTATATTTGTGGCAGAATAGGGCAAAATTACATATTATGTATCTTAGTATTCTTAATTTTGAGTTACAAACCAAGGTGAAAATTATGATTATTACCTTGGTTTTGTTGAAAAAGAAAGATTGTTAAAGAGTCCAGAGCATCTGTTGAATTCTGTTAAACCTTTTTTTGTACTTACTACAATGAGCCAAGCTCGTCGTGTATTAATAGTGTCCATTTTTGTGAAATGTGCATTAGGACTGTTCCATTTAAAAGTGGAGGGGATGGGGTAAATTTTTTAACTACCTGCGTCCCATTTTTTCCCCCTCAAAGATATAACCATAGACAAAAGCCAATTTTTTTTGTCACCCGCTTTTTAGAAAACCTTTCAGTCCCCCCCCCCCCCCCATATCCCCACATTTTCAAATGGAACAGTCTTTAGTGAGGAGGGCTTGTTGTCTGAATGTGTGAATGTATTAATATATTAACAAATGCTTTGTTAAATTTTAATGGTAAGTTTTTACTGTTTCTGCAACTCCAATTTGTAAATTGCAACAAGTTAAGCAAATTCAACTCTTGTGTAAATATTGATAATGCATTTGTCTGGATTAAGATATCAAGAAAGGAAAAAAAAAGGTGTAAAGTGTAGTTGCTGACTTTGCGATGTTTGCAAGTATAAAGCTCCGTAAAAATCGTTCTGTAAATATTTCAAACTTCTGTAAAACTAATCGTTCTGTAGATATTTCAAACTGAGAGAATTAATTTTTGGTCACTTCTTAATTTGTAGATAGACCTGTTGCGGAGTAGAGGAGGCAATATCTTTATAAATTGTTGATCGTTTACTTTTATAATTGCAGTCAGTTGCAATAAATTTTTTCTGTGTTTCTCTACTTGGTTTTAGAATTCAGTCTGTCATGTCAAATAGCTACAATTTAATTTTTTGCGATCGTTAGCATGATTTTCTACCCAGTCAATGGTCAATGAAGAAGTTTGATCGCTAGACAAGAAAAGTGACCGCTCCTGAAGTAGACTTTGTTTGAGGTTTAATTGAGGGCCTCTTGAGGGTATGCTGCTCGTAAGCGCTGTGTTTCATTATTGTGTAAGGTTACTTTTGTCTCAATGCTACTGGGTTTGAAGCTTCTTCAGCCTCTAAACCCCCGCTAGAGGCAGATGTAATGAGGAGATAAGCCTGCTTGAAGTCAACGCCATGCTTAGCAGAGTGTGTGACACCAGGCCAAGCCACAGCCTGACCAATGCAGAGCAGGATTCTGTGTTCCTGAGCAATTAATTTTCACAATTTCCTGATCTGAAACTTTGTTTTGCTGTGAGGGATAGCTGTAGATAATTTTATAGCTGCAGACATTGATGATAACAGAAACAAATAACAAACAAATAGCATACACTGTCAATGGACCCCGTTCTGTGCCGTGGTATAGTGGATAAGCTGGTGGACACTCATGAGGGAACTGAGCAGATCCTCCTTGACCCACTACTTCACTCCACTCCGTTGTAAATTTGTACTGGCAGTGGTGATGGTAATAGAGTGCTTGGACAAAAGGTGCGCTGTACACTCCCTAGGGAGTTGAGAAAGACTCAAGCTAGAACAGACCTGCCAAGGGTGTAAATTGTAATGTTGGCTGAGCTCATTTGGGAGAGCAGATGCCCAACCCATTTACAATACCAGTTAGCTACTCGTGTTCCCTCTTGGGAGCAGAGGCTGAGCTGCTGAGCTATTTACACATGGGTGGAGGGTGGTCGTCTAGCTCAGAGGTAGCGCTCTGGGTTTCCATTCGCTGGGGTCCCGGGTTTGATTCCCGGTCGAGCCTTAGGTGGATGGCCGTTTCATGCCATTGCCATGGTCTCTGCCTGTCCTAATTAGTCTAACTGGTGCAGGCATACAGGACGTAAAGCTCTAATCACACACACACACACACCTGGGTGGAGTGCCAGGAGTGGAGCAATGGCTTAAGGAAGATCTGCTCAGTTCCTTCATGCTGTGGGTTGATTTAGAACCCACAACCTTATCCACTGTACCATGGCGCCAACTAACCCGTGTGGCAACATCCCAAGTTATCTTTAGATGACTTTGTTTTTACTACATTGGGGCATGTTAAACAGACCATATAATGTCCAGAAATGAACTGGCACAAAAACCTCTACAAGTTCCGACCAAAAGCTGAAAACGGCAACTAAAGCTCTTCATTTGAAAAAAAAAGTTTTCCTGTAAGAATGGTGCATTCCCAGGAATTGTTTGATTATTGACCTATTGAAATGCACCTGGACATCTTGTGGCATTACAAGAAATTTCTTTAGGCTGCTTTTAATATTGGTAATGATGGAGAAAAGCTATCATTTTAAATTTAGAAAACAAAGGTTTATATATCTTATTTACTGAAAATGTCATATTTGGATCGACTGATAAGTCACAATGTAAGAACACATCACAAATTGAAACCCCTGCAGTATCTCAAAATGGCAAACAGTTAAATTACAGGCACAGACATCAACTGCAAATAGTTCTATTCCAACCATTGTAAACAGTTTTATTACAGGTAAAGACTTCCCCATTGCAGCAGTTTTATGTACAGTAATTGCAACCAGTTGTATTACATGTACAGGCAAAGGATTACAAAACAATTCTATTTATATTGGTGCTATTCTATTTATATTTCTGGTGCTTTTACCATGTTTTTATTTCAATGTATTTTGTATCATGTTCCCCAATTTTGGAGGTTGAAATAAGTAAATAAGGATTAGGCCTACAAGCAAATACATTTCGAACTTCTATTACCAGCACAGATATAAAATACAAAAAGTTCTAGTAATGTAAAGACATCAATTGCGATCTATTATCAGTACAGACACCAATTACTTACTAATGAAGACATCAAGCAGTTCTTTTACAAGCATCAAATAGAAAGAGTTCTACAAGCAAATACATTCCAAACAGTTCTATTATAAGCACAGACATCAATTACAATTCTATTACAAGTAGAGATATCACCCAGCAAGCACCAAACGTTGTTAAGACATTGAAACAATGTTTTGCCAAAACGTTTACAAGAGGTTTAAATTTCACCCAGAATGAAAGTTTTTCTAACGTTTGGAGACGATGTCGTATAGACATCGGGTTTCAAATGTCATATAGACATCGGGTTTCAGATGTCGTGCAGACGTCGGGATTCAAACATCGTTTAGACATCGGCATACGAATGTCCATAAAACGTTCATTTATCAGCATTTCATCAATGAAAATAAATACATCATAATGGTTAATAACATTTTATTTATGTTACAATGATTTCAATTAAATTTGCCCCCTCCCCCCTGGCGAAATGGGGCGTTTTGCAAATACTTCTGTGTGGCCTTCTTTATGACTTCCTCAGAAGCTTCTCTGTGGGCCATCAGAACAGAGGCTGCAACAAGATGAAGATAATTTTAAATACATATATATATATATCTCTTATACACGCATGATCATGACCAATGATGAAACTGCTCCAAATCGATATGATACAAATATACATACATTTCACTATTGAGTAGACATGTGTCTGGTCAAAGGCACACTTTTTCAGTTGGCCAGCACGATTTCGGCCCATAAAATTGAATTGGCCCATCAATTTGTTGGTAAACAGCCTGAAATAAAAAGAGTTAAGATTATATACAGTTCATATCAATATCAATATCATTTCTGCATCCCAATTATAACCTCAGAGAAACCTGAATCATTTGATGTTAATCAAATAAAAAATTACACATTTCATTGATAATTCATACCTGTCTAATATCTTGTTTGCATGCTTCGCCGGGTTATCTCCACCAATCCTGGATAATTCTCTGATCTGAAACAATTCGCACATGTATTCAGTAAAGCCTGAACATAATATAATGACCTATACAATGAAGTATTATACACGTATGTTATATGAGATAGGACATAATATACAACTTAAACTCATAAGTAACATGTGCTTTTTAGTCTTCAGGTAATGTTACTAATGTTAGTCTCTCAGAGTTCTCGTGAAATTCATATATGTTTGCAAATATGATTAGATGTATTATTTATATATATATATAGACACAAAAGAATATAAATGTAAATGTAGGTTTTACAGTCTTCATCCAGGTCAATTAAGCCCTGCTCTGCCGACTTTACGATGTATATACCCTTGGCTGGCCGATCCAGAGTCGGGTGGTACCTACCCAGCGACCTCGCGCATACGAGTCCAACACCTTATCCACTGGGTCAGGACACCCACAAAGAATATCATATTAATATACTCTTATTAATGCAACTCAAATAATTTTATACACACCATTTCGTCTCTCGTTTCCTTCTTAGCCAGTCTCTGCTCCATTCGAAGGAATTCTTCCATTTTATCCATCTGTACAATCACGAAGGGCAAATCTACAGACGCCACTTGCTGCTGTTCTAGCTTTACCAGCCTCTGGCGAATGTCCAGCAAAAGTGAAAATACTCTCTTCTGGAATTCTAAAGAAATAAAACAAATTCAAAGATAATGGTAAACAAACATATTTTTTAATGAACCTGTTATGATGAACAGAAGTTTTATAATTCACTACAATACTTACTTGCATCACTCATCGGATAAATGCTTGATGTTCCTGCAACAAAACAAAATTGCTCAGTAATACATTCATAATTACAAAATTATAGTATTACTAGCTTATTTAGGATCCTTATCATCGATCAGGCCTACGGCCCTCTGTTGATATTACTGTAAAAGCCCTAAAAGTGAATAAAAAGACTTCCTGTGTTTGCCAATGGGGGGAGGATAACGGTATCCACAAAATGAAGAATTCTTAAGACCTGCAAGTGATACGGCTTACTTAGTTTTATTGCAGACATACCTTGTAAAGATGAGGACTCGGCCTCCGCCGAAGAATTACTTGTCTGGTAGGCCTTCGCCTCCGAATTTCCAGTCTTGTTCTTGAATAATGACTTCCTCGGGGACTTCCGGCGTGGTGGGGGTGAGACTTCAAATTCATCTTAAAAGAGAATTGTCATGATCAATTATACAAACCATACAACCTCTATCTTCATACACACAAGCTGAAGAGTTCTCAAGACCTGCAAGTGCTACGGCGGACCTAGTTTTATTGCAGACATACCTTGTAACGATGAGGGCCGGGCCTTCGCCGAAGAATTTCCCGTCTTCTGGGATTTCCTTTGAGGGGACTTCTTGCGTGGGGGTGAGTCATCATCACTCTCATCAAATTCATCTTAAAGGAGAAATTTCATGATCAGATATACAAACCATACAACCTCTATCAACAAACCCGAATATTATAATTGATAATACTACTGTTGAATATGTAGAAAAATTTAATTTTCTAGGTATCATAATAGATAATAAACTTAATTGGAAAGCCCATACGGACTCAATTGCAAAGAAATTATCAAAAACCATAGGCATAATAAATAAGCTTAAACACTATCTTCCTCTCTACACACTAAAAACAATATATGACAGCCTAATTCATTCATTCCTAAATAAAATAGGATATTTCAACTTCAGAAGAAAGCAATACGCACAATTTCTAGAAGCAAATATAATGCCCACACCGAACCTCTATTCAAGAAACTTAATATCTTAAAAGTAAATGACATTCAAATTAGAAAACTGTACAAATTTTACTTCCGATACATAAACAATCAGATACCAGATTATTTCACTACTACTTCATATATTACACAGTCAAACCATAATCACTACACAAGAAATATCAAGTTTGTTATCCCTAGAGTTCGCCATAAATTTGCAGAATCAAATGTCCGTTACCAACTTACCCTGCTGCTCAATAAGAATGAAACATATATATTAGATAAAGCCCACACCCATAGTGAATCAGGATTCGCCATATACATTAAACGCCACATCATTAGCTTATACCAAGATACTTGTCAGATCCCTAACTGCTATATTTGTGAAACTAGAAACTAGCAAACTCTACCAAACCTCCCTCCCCTGTCCTTTCATTAAAGTAAATTTAGCCTATATGATCATCATCTCCTATCACCTACCTCTTCATTTCTCTCTCATTAACATCTTATTTTTTTTTTTCTGGTCTATCTTCCATTTCTTCACTTATATATATATATATTCATTTTTATATTTTTTATTTTTTTTCATTCTTTACTCGTATTATGAGATACTTTTAATCCGTATCACCAACTTACAGCAATAACTGACCCCACAACATTCATGCAATATGTAGTGACAATATTTAAACCAAAAGGGGGCAGTGACGATAGCGTTACTTCTGGTAACTTAGTCACTGCCTCCTTGACCACATACCTCCTAATGCTGCATTATATACTTTATATATTTATAAATATGTATATTGGTTTTGGTCAAATAAAAGCATTTCTCTCTCTCTCTCTCTCTCTCTATCTTTATACACACAAGCTGAAGAGTTCTCAAGACCTGCAAGTGATACGGCTGACCTAGTTTTATTGCAGACATACCTTGTAACGATGAGGCTGGGCCTCCGCTGAAGAATTACTTGTCTGGTAGGCCTTCACCGACGAATTTCCAGTCTTGTTACCAAATAACGACTTCCTCGGGGACTTCTGGCGTGGTGGGGGTGAGACGTCAAATTCATCTTAAAGGAGAAATTTCATGATCAGATATACAAACCATACAACCTCTATCTTTATACACACAAGGACCTTGCTGAAGAGTTATAACATTGCATGCACTGCCTTACATTATTTAGAATTAATATGTATACTGCATACTTATACATTTTAGGGAAAAATTGGTTTTTAGCTTGCTACTTTTTTTAGTATCTTTAATTGGTATGGAGATTGAGCTTATTCTGATGCCATAAAACATGATTTGATAAATGAACACGAAAGATGAAACCATAGAAAAAGATCATAAAATGCAAGCAATCACCTAAATGGATTCAGTTTTTTGGAAGTCTAAAATAAAATTATGTACACACTATCAACAAAACGTGCTAAAATATTGATAATTATAACTATTTGTATTACGAAATGGAAAACAATTGAAATGCTGTTACATAGATAGATAGATATTTCCACACTTGTCACTATGGACTGACCCTTCAGCTGGCCATGGCATCTGCAACACAAAATCTGACAAAATGTTGTCACCTCAACATTTAATTAGATTAATTGCTGCAATTCATGCTCTCATGCCGGAATTAGAAGTTAATTAAAATGTTAATGTCCGAGCTCACTCATTATTAAAAACTCCCAACATATAGTAATTAATGATAGTTGCTTGCACTGATTAATTGGTGCTTTTATTATTTGGTGACCCTTATTTTAAACCCTCTTTAATTTATAACAAAGGTCTGTCACAGAATATTAGTTTACCTTTTCAAAATACATACCAATGTGAGGTGGTCTTAACATTGAATTGTTTTGATAGTGAGGTGGTCCTAAGAGTTGCCATGGTAACTTCATCTTCCTTAAACATATCATTACAAACAAGTAATATGGTGGTTATGTATTAGAACACAAAATTCACAACATTTAAATTAGTATCAACTATAAAATAGGTTTATGGGCTGTCCAAGCGTTCATGCAGTTGGGTTGCTTAGTGGGTAAGGTATTAGGCAGCTCCCTTGAAGTCCTGGGTTCGAAATCCTATTTGTTCTATGTTGTGGTCACCTCTCTGATCAGATGGCGCCATCTTCTGTCATTACATATCGAATGATAGTTCACATTTTCAGGTTACAGCACTCGCCAAATGTTCAAAAGTTGTGATAGTAACCTAGATCTGATCAGCATTTCATTGTTTTAATATTTTGGCCTGTGTTATAAGTACATTAATCAGACATAATTATGTCTTTTAGAAAACCGTATCTTATTCATGACATCAAAATTGAATTAAATGCACACTTAACTGGACTTCTTAAGTCGTCAATCGGATCTTCCCAGACTTTGGATCACAACAAAACTTACTTCCGATTTGGGGCCATCACATGACATCACATGACTTGTTAACCTGAAACAGACCAACTTGAAGACCAAAACATTTAATATATTTCAATTTAATTGATCAGTTTTCAACTTAGTTTTGTAAGTAGTGGTATTTGTGACTTGTTTTTATGTAATCACAAAAGACAACACAGGTCAATTCCGGTCGTTTATTTGTACAAAAATCATCTTAGTATACAATTTCTTGATAGCACCCCTTCTCTAATTGCACTTCCAAATTGCCTATATATGATTAAATTCACACACACAACAACAGGTTATGAGAAATTTTTAATGAAATTTAATGTTCAAACACATGTATGGAATGCTTTTCTAGAGGCTAGAAATGTTTTTTTTTTAGATGACGCCATGTGAAACCAAGACTCATTGGTTGAAGCAACCCCTCAGCAGCTAGCCAATGAATATCTTTGATTGACATGACGTCCTCTGGAGTTAGTTTCCAAGTCTATGAGTTCAACTGTAATAGTCAAAACAAGTAATCATATGCGTTACACTTCTACAATATTGATCTAAGAATGATAACAACATTCGGGCACCAATTACTAGGTATACCAGACTTTCTGGGGAACATACTACTAAAATATTATGCTCAATAATTCATAAGCATAAAATACATAAGTAGAAAAATGCCACCATGGTTGACACCATAGCCAACCTTTACACAACCAAATTCAAACCACAATATAACAACTCCAGTTATAAATTGTGCTCAAGACTGGAGTTAAGATAGGGAACCTATTATTCCTATAACCCACACTCCTAATGCCATACTATGTAGAAAAGCCTCTCACCTGAAGACTTCAAAATGTATGATGTCCCAACCAGGTCCATCAAGTAGACAAGCTGAAATGGGCATGTAGCCATTTTTATTCAGTTTTGTTCTTCACAACAATTTTGTCTTTCCTATACATTCAGAGCTTCGATTCAATATATTTGGTAAAATTGCCTTCTGTAGTCATGGAAATTTATGTCCCAAATTTCGGAGGTACATTATATCACATCACCTTCATAAGGGTTATTTCCACGATTGCAGAAGGTGAATTCAAATTTAATAATAATTTTGTCATGGATATTGAAAAATCTTTTTTCATTGCTTAAAAGGCTAATTAAGAAACAATATCTGGCTACAGACCCAATAAAAATGCCTATGCACATACATAGCTTTGACATTTAACAATAAAAAGTTCCCCCATAACAAACCTGCCTACTTTGATATCATTAAATAAATTTAGAACCCCTGCATTGAATTATCAGAGATGGGGCATAGAAATGGACTCACCTCATAAGCTGGGAAAAACACAGCTTAATGAAAGAATGTCAAAATATTGACTTACTATTTGAAGATATATCTATGGTCATTTGGTGGTCAATTGATGTTTATGGTTAAACAGTGAAGAATGACCAGTGACCACATAGGATGTTGTTAGGTTTGCATGATAGCAAAACAGTTCTGAAGAGTGTATTGCACTAATAGTTTGCGAAGTATGGTGTCCTCAATATTTTAATGAAAATGGGGATTTTGGGAGATATTAAGGGGTAGGAAAATAAAGGGTGGAATTATGAATAAAGGGTAATAAAGATCATGTGATGAGGTAATTATATATTGTGATATTGTATAGGTAACTTTTCGGACTCTTTAAGACACTGATAAGTTCAAGATTATGCAGTTTGTTTGACAAATTGAAGTTCTCTGAAATAATGTCTTTCGTGACACTTAATCCAATAGAATGCCAAAAATAATATATATGAAAAAAGAAAAGAAAAGAAATTGTCATTTGAGAATTGGCACTTATTATACTATTAGACTTGTACACACATTCATATTGACAAAAATATATTACATTGAAAATTTTATATCTTAACTTATTCCCACACAAACACAGCAATTTCACTGTACCTAACCAATAGATGTTAAGTGCCACATCGAAATAAATGACATTTAAAAAAAACCCAATATATTTAGGTAGATGTCATGCTATTAGTAGTTTTGAAATATCTTGGAGAAATTAGGTTGAATTTCTCCAAGGAAATATGTATTTGCTTTAAATTATATGAATTCCTGGCACCATGACATCTTACCTAGCCCATAATTTTGTCATTTTAAAACCGTGTGACTGATATGAGCAATTAATTGCAAATTTTAAGAAGCAAAAAAAAGTGTTAAACTGAAAATGTTTTTAAAATATAACAATTTTAAAATTAGCTTTCATGACTGCTGATAAGATAGATATTTGCCTAATTATGTCCATGGGAAAAGAAAAACTGCTTCTTTAACAAAACAAATGCTACTGGTTTTTAAATACACGTCAGAATAATTGTTAATTAAGGTTATTGAAACTTCATGCCACTAAAACAATCTTTAACATCAAAGAAGAAAGCTATCAATCAATTAAACAGGTATTACTAGCATTTGAAATCACATTGTGACTCCACGAAGTTCTCCTGCAGAACTCAGTTTAGGCTGACCAGTTAAAAAATAGCACTAATCAGATCATAGGCCTATTCAAGTGAAACTGTTATGACATCCTGTGAAAACTGGAAATCTTAGCATGATTTGAAAACTGAGACACTCATTGAGACAGTTTTAAAACTATAAATGTGGAACAAATCATTATTTTTAAAGGCCACCTCTGTTTGTATTCCTTGTATTTGAGGTCCATTATGACCAGCCAAATTTGTACATTTATAGTATTCCACTTGTTATTTGGTCTTATTCTTACATGGAAAAGCACTTAACCCATGAAAACTCCTCTCTTTACTAATTAACTTCAAGTTTCCTATCTTTGCAATGATAAGTTTTTGTCATTTTGTCATCATTATAGCCATTTGTTATGGTCAAATAGAAGCAGCAGAAGTTACAATGTGTTTTTATCAGCTAGAAAGTTGGGATTTGAATTGTTGTGAACATTTCTGTCCATTTTGCACTGCTCCGTGTCATTTGTGGAAAATATGACCAAAAAACAATTGGATATTTATTATTGATCCCAGTGTAGTAGTCTTACAGCTGTCTAATTGTATTGTATGATTTGGCCAATTGATAAAAAAACTGATTCTGAATGTTTTACTTCAAGAGCTTATTAATAAGGAATTGATTGGTTACGCAATTAATGAACTGCTATGTCATGGTTGGTTGCACTATTTTGTTCACATATGATTGATCTATTTTAAATGTTTATTTTTATTTTAGTAACATAGGAGAGTGACACATGCTTAACAAAGCAGCAGTTTCAACAAAACAGCTACTTTATATTCCTCAACAGAATGCTAATTGTTTAAATAACTGGAATTACATAAATTTGATTTTACATCATTTTTGAAAACTAAACAATAACCATTGGCTATTTGTAGGCAGGAAACTATGTTTTAACAAGTTGAAAGAGAATAAAATTTGTCTATATCTATGTAAATTAATTGCATTAAAATCACTTTAAAGCATAAAAAAATAAAATTTAAAATATTAAAACTGACAAAAAATAGGGGCACACTATCTTAAAAATCTAACCAGGTTTTAATTATATAGAATTTATGATATTTTTTACCATAGGTAATTTTAGTAATCACAGCAAACAAATGGAGCAAGACCCTTTTTCATTGCATGGCCTGGGAAAGCCTATAGTGCAACACATGTTTATATGGTATAGCTGCACAGCAATACAAATGGTACAATCAAGAAGAAGTTAAAAACTCATTTATTCAAGATCTGCTATAATTGATTGATAATTGATTAACAGCTTAGCGCCAGTGAGTAGAGTCCTTCTGAAACAGGCGCTATACACATTTATTATTTTATTTATCTTATATGAGTAATTTATGTGGTGATTTTACAGACAATGATACCAAGGAAATTCTGTTGTTGAAATACATTTTTATTTCAAGTATTTGTCAATGCAGATCAACAAATTTTACTTGAATTTCTGGAAGCTTCCTTTGATAAGACAGCTTGTTTTCTTTTATGCTGATAGCAGCGATTCGATTTAGTGATGGAAACAGGTCATATTTGAGTAGCAGATGTCTGACTGACTGCATGCATGTTTGCAATGCTGGGTCATTGAACATAGGACCATTTATTAACTATAGAGCAGTTTGTTTCCTATTATTTCTGGCATGTAAATAAATACCATTTTGAAGCAGTAGGATGATTGTATCCAGAGCCACTTCCAGACAACTCTGCAAGCCTCCAACAAATCTTATGGCTTGATAGATTTTGAAATCAAACAGAATTGATGATATTATGATATGAAGTAGAGTGTTGTAATCACTGTCAGTTGACAACAAACATTTTCATCAAATCATAATGGTTAAGTGCAATTTTAGGGTTGAACAGAGTTGTGATCATTATGACCTTATACTTATTGCTGAATAACACGTGAGGTAGATGTGCTCTGTACCCTGAAAATGGACAAAATACAGCAGAGAACTTACTTCACATTTCTTTGAACAGTTCTTTCGCTAAAGTCCAGTTGACATTTTGTTGGCTTGTTGATTCTCTATATTTGTGCAATCTGCATAAAAGGAGCTCTTTTACCCTAAGCAAACTGCATTCTATAATTTTTATACATGTGAATATTCTTATCTTGTTGTGTAAATTTGAATCTTATTGTGATATTATGATCAGTATTTGTGTATATTTTTGTAAAATTTTAATCTAATATTGATATTATAATCAATATTTGTGATTTGATCTGTGATTTTATTTGCTATCTTTTATGTACTTATATATATATATATATTATTTCGCCTTAATACTGAATGTTTAAGAGCAGGACTCTGTCCAGAAAACATCAAATTGTGGCAACTGGGACCTTAAATGTTAAGCTGTATATTATGTATAAAATAATGAGAACTTGTACATCAGATTTTTGTAGATGTAGTTTTAGATAGACGTAGTGAATAGATATGTGACATATGTATCTTTTCTGATATGAAAAAGTGTCAATAAAAGCTATATATATATCTATCTGACTAATCAATTCTTGAATCGTGCCTGGTTTTTTCTCTGTTACCAAAATATCCTGCATCATTCTGCAGCTTTCGAAAGCTGTTTTCGCAATTAGGAGTTCAGTATATATTTACCAGTTAAACTGTATCTAATTTTGTTGTATTATACTTCAAAGATAAAAAGCTGTATTTCAAATGTTATATTAATGCGTTTAACACTTTAAATTTTAAATAGGGGATATAAATCTTTTTTATTTTATATATAGATAGTCTCAAAACTGGAGCAAAATTGTACTTTACTTTTTGTTTATCTTAATACTTGTCTTAATGGGCCACAAAAACGGTTTTTATACTGAAGTGTTTTACCCATGTTAAAGTTTTTCAAAATAAAAAAATTTAAACACAACACATTTCCAGATAGCATTCCAAATAGTATCAACATTGGTGAAATGTCAGCGATGTCGAAACGATGTTACTGACGGCAGGCGATATAGTCATTACACTGGTCCAATTTGGAATGCTATTGGGGTTATCAGTATAAGCCATATCTAAAATGAATCCTGGATGGTCATGGAGTCCAAGATATTTCCCTCCATATATTCGCTCTCTAGCCAAAATTGCTTGGCACTGGAGTCTTATATGGTCATTTCTCAGTCTCTCGATATCTCTTAGTGTCTCCCACTCTTTCACAAACCCATAGCATTCCAATGGTTCCCGGGTTACCTTCGGAATATTGTGTTGCAGCCGTAGTAATGTTGCTTTCTCCAGTGCTTCATAGGTATCATAACATGATGGGGATGATGCAATGGTCTCATAGGCATTAACCATCTCTGTAGCTGTCAATTGACATCTTTCAATAAAGTCTGCACTATTGAATAATCATAATGAGCAGCAATTTCCAGTTATATCTGCTCCTTTTTCCAGAATAATTTTAACCATAAATCTCCTGCTATTCTCACAAGCAAAATGGAGTGGAGTCCTGCCATGACTGTCTTGTACATTCACATCTGCGCCATTTTCAATCAGTGTCCTCATCAAGTCTAAAGCCTCCCTATCATCTCCGTAACTTAGTTCATTATCGGTCCCACCCTGGTTTGTGCTTGCAATGTGTAATGCTGATTGCCCTCCAGCTGTCATCTGATTTACATTGGCACCACGGAACAAAAGCTTTTCAACCAAGGATAAGTTGCAGAACCTAGCAGCAATGTACAATGGAAATATTTCATCTTTAGCACCATAGCCTCCGCAGTAATGTTGAATGGAATTTATGACCGGTTGGCCGAACATTGTGTATTGGTGGATTTCTATAAAGCAGCCTGTGCCACAAATGTCAGCTCCATGGTGTATAAGTATCCTGACCAAATGTAGTGCACCTGGAAAGAGAAGTTGCTTAATCAACAGTGAACTGTGTGCAAAAAGCATACATTTTCAGATATATGATAAACTTGTACCTTGCAAATATGTAACCTTTATTCACTAAATCGATATCATTCACCTGTTTGAGATAAGATAGATAATTTTTGACTGCTTATTCACATCCATGTTATACACAATAAAATTAATATATTATGAATTTGTTGGTCCAGGATCTATTAAACTCAGGTTGTTAAAATCCCAGGTATTACAGGTATATTACATGGAGTTATGAATGATTTAAAATGTACAGGTCTATACCTGAGCGACATGCTGCAATCAGCATAGTAACTGGACCATATGATGTCATGCTTGGTATTGACCAGTTGAGGACAACCTTGTAATATGGACTCCAAACAGCCATGGTCATTTCTTGCTATGGCTTCAAATAATGCCTCCTCATGGGTTACACCTGGTTTGCTAGCGTTTTCTTCCGTAAGGCGGTGCTACGATCTGGTGTGAAGCACCGGCGTTTCTCATAAACGATTTGCCGCTCCCCCAGAATCGGGGAGGAAATGCTTCCGCGCGTCGTCTGCATACAAAGTAGTGCGATTACTACGCCTTATTCTTTTCTTCCAAGAAGCCACTCACTGTAAAATTAATTCAGACGATTTCTTTTGACTTTAACTCTACTAACGTCGTGAAATTGAACAACTTTACCATGGAATTCCACCTACTGCAGAAGGTACTATTTTCGTAAAAAGCACTGAACAAGCGTTCTAACGAAATAAATGGGACTGAACAAGCGTTGTAACGGCGTTGCGATGCTTATTCAACGATCAATTTTTTACGTTATCCCTTGATGCTTCGCGTGAGTTATCAGAAAGACCGGTGCTATGCACCGGACAAGCGCCGTCTTTCGGCAGAAATTGGGTTTGCTAGCCATTCTGTATTAGTTGTCGAGAATTATCAAAGGTGTCCTAGATTTTCATTAGGTCGGAAGTGCATAACTGCTTGAACTGACAAATCAATACTGTTATTGTCAAGATTAAAACTGTAAAAGATCTATAGATAATTTTGAAAGCAAATTGGAAAACATCTAATGTATGATATGTGACATGATTCTGTCACTGACATTCCACTAGATGGCCTGTTTGTAGCTGTATGGGTAGCCACCTGGCGTAAAAGTGCGACAAGTAATATCTATCATTACTCTGTTTCTGTATTATATAAATTTACTTCTAATATTGTCCCAGATTAAAGTTGAAAATTAAGATATATGTATTGTTATAGGAGGCAAATCCTTATCCTTTATTTTAACACAGTATATAAGCTATAATGACTGAACCACATTTTGTACCTGAATTGTTGTGCTAAAATTATATTTGTTGGTGCTTTATTAACAGTATTATTACTGATTTGTTTAGTTTCGGGTGCTTTAGAAGTTCTTAGACAGACTATGTAATGTTTATTATCATTAGTCATAATATAGCTTAATTATTTTAACTTTTGATCCATATTTCTAATATCTTCTTCTTCTGTTTTCCCATTTATTATTTTTGTCATACTGACACATGTATCAATTTGATATTTTGCTGTCAATATTGATATATATTTATTATTTTGAAGGACTAAGATACCACGGGATGTTCATTTGGCTATGTTACGATTTCTCTTTTACTATGACAGAAATTTCCAATTTCTTGTCTTTAAAAATCCCTACTAGAAGATTATTTGAACAGGGCTGATTAGGAATATATTAGGAATATATAAGAGTCATTCAACGTTTTGGGGACAACATGCTTGACTATCCAGTGCTACTTATAAGTTATGGTTATGTGAAATCGACAAGTACTTCCATGTCAAATCAGGCTGAAATATGAACGTGACAAGAGGCTAAGTCGAAAATCAACGAAGCATCTACACTAGGGGAAAGTAAAGAGAACAGGGCCGTTTATCACGTTTTAGTTTTTGCTGATGCAGGTAATAAAGCAAAGTCACTTTTTTCATTTCTAAATTAAACTACATGCATAATGAGAAAATTATATTTCAGAGAAAAGTGGCCCAGTCCAGTAAGGAGAACTGGGCCAAGTGGGCAGGAGAACTGGGCCCCTCCTGTCAGTTAATAACAAACTGAAAGACTGGAACAATTATTAATGGTTTCATAAAGAATATCGACACACATGATTTCATTAAAAGAACAGAACTTCAATTAGAAAACTTAGCTTACAAAAAAGCCTAAAATATATTTGTGAAAATTACAATCATTTTAACCTAAACTTCATATTTACAGTGTGAATACAGCATTTCATGAATATATCTTAACTTTAGCTGTAATACAAAAGTAAATCACTGTCATATAGAAATTTGACTAATGTTTCAATGTAGGGGAAATATGCCTGCTAAATTTATGATTGAATAACCTAAACTCTGAAAGTGTAAGCATGGTTTTATTCTACTTGTATTGTAAGCCAGTACTATGATGTGACATAGATAAGATTATAGTTTTCCTTTTGATTTTCTAGTATACACCAGTGTTTAAGCATAATTTCTAATGTCAGGTGGTTTATGATTTCCTTATCAAAATTTTTGATGGTATTTTATAACAGAGGGAGGCCTAGGGCAGGGGCTCAAAAGTGGATTTTCACGGAAGGTTCTCTGTATTTCCACAAGGTGGCTAAAACAGAATACTGCAATTCTATTGGCTGAAAAAGTTCCCACCCTTGGCTGTGATTGGCTGAAGCGAAGTGCATCCTAGCAGCAGTATTTTTAGTGCATTTTAATATATATTTGTCACTTTATCATTTAGTTAATGTTTGTTATTTTTCTGAGAAAGTTATATTTATGAAATCAGTTAGTTTTTACCTACTGTGTCTGAAAAGCAAAATGAGTAATAAGAGGAAAGGAAAGACTCAGGTCTGTTCAGTGAAAGGACCCTGTTCTCCCCACCTGAGGTGGCCCAGTTCTCCCCAAAGCTGTTGCTAGAAAGAAATGACAACCATATTTTTTCCCAAGGAGAGAACCACACTTCAGTTACATGAGTGTACTCTAATGATGTGCTAATTAGAACAAAATGTTTATTTCTAATCCATCCTCTATCCGTTTTTGTCAAAATGAACAATTTTATGCATAGTGGAAATTAACTAAATGACACCAAAACAAAAATTTCACTTTATCGGAAAAATAAATACCTCAAATGCACTTATGACCACTTAAGAGTCATGTGACCCAATTTCAGGGTAATACAAATTTTACATTTTAGCTGTGGGGAGGGTGGCCCAGTTCTCCCGCCAGCCCAGTTCTCCTTACTTTCCCCTACTACACTGTAATCTGCCAAAGCATGGTGTTAATGTTTGGTGGCTGTGTGTGGTGTCAATGCTATTCTAGCTCCTGCCCATGAGACCACAGGTGTGGGGGGATTAAGGTGCCTGGGAACTTGTTGTAGTGTGAAATGTTTTGCCCTTTCTTGCTCTGATCTTGTGAACTTCAGAGGCCTGAACATTTCACATGAACTCCACTGCTCTGTCAACCAGTTAACAGGATCTATAAACGAACTGCTGCTATGGTGCTGTGGTGCTATGGTGATGCTATTGTGATATGGTGATATGGTGCTTAGTATGGCGGAGAACATGTGTGGTAGAGTTACAGACTAACAACCAACGAATGATGGAAAGACAGACATACAGACAGACAGACAGATGTTACAAAAAGACAATAGAAGGATCAAGAATAAGTATTAGGACCACTTGAAATGATCTTATGTCAGTGATTCTAATCTGAGGGTGGGGGCCTACCGTTAGTTTCATAAAATATGGTTGACTCTAGACAGCTGTAGTGACCTATTCCTGGCTGTAGCTATAACTGCCTAAAACCAGCTGCTTCTGTCGACTGCTAGCTTATAGTCGGCTTACACCTACCACCAGTGGAAAAATATAAACTTTGATAATTGCAAGAAATTTATCTAATATATCATAAATATGTATGTATTATAGACATGCATCTTTTCAACAAGAAATGACAAATATGTGTGCTTCTCAACTTATGCACTAGGTGGTGCTGCATGTATTTTTAGATCCGGCTTTGAGTAGCCAGCTATAGCCACACAGTTCTGTTTAGTTGCAGGTAGCATCGTATAGCAGAAGTTCTCTAGCTTTGTCTAGATTCAATTTGACAGGCCGTTTTTAATGAAACTGACTGCAGCTTAGTGGTAGCGCGCTGGGCTTCCAACCACTGGGTCCCAGTTTGTTTCCTAGTTGAGCCTAAGTTGCATGGCTGTTTCATCCATAGTCTCATTACCATGGTCCCTGCCTGTCCTAATTAGCCCATCGGGTGCAGAAATAGAGAACATAAAGCTCTACACCACCACCACAACCACCATTCTAATCTGACATCATAATGTGACTCTATTATATATATTTTTTTTTAGTAGACAATTTAGGTTTTTATTTTATTTTATTTTTTTTATTTATTTTAGTGAAATTTAATCGAAGCATGCAGTAGCATCCCTCACACTGTCTGAGAGGTCTGTGCATGCAGGCATTCCTCTTCCATCCATGGGGGCCACTTGATAACGACAAAGTCTTGTCCTAAAGTGGTCCCCAGTCCTTTCAAATATTCAACCATTACTTTTTTTAATTTTTTTAAAACAAAATGTTAATAACTTGCATACAGAAAGGACAATAAAGAAATTCTGATTCTGATTCTGTCTCCAAGCTGCAAACAACTTTAAATTAATAGCTCATTCAGTGTTGTACTTAAGTCCAAACCTGCTTGGGTTAGCGCCAAAAACACTAGTTCCTACCCCCCTCCCTCCCTCAATCATCAAACAGCTGCTGCTGCAGGGGAAAATCTTTTAGTGGTGTTGTGCAATCAGTCATATTTTATTGATTGCTATTTTAAGGCTCTTTACAACTCTGGATTGATTAAGTCATTAATACATGGGGTGGACAACTTTGCTTGAATTGCCCCTCTCAAGACACCATGGAGTCTTTATGCAGGGCATTTAATTGCAACCCCTCAATTGCCCACCAGGTGTTTTGTACTCGACTATAATGCTGATTTTATCAGCAGTTTAGCTAGAAGTAGTTTCTTATTGGTATATATGCTGCTGACGTTGTCACTTTGCAAGGGGTTCAACTTGGGTATTCCATAGAAATTCATTGTGATAAACAAATGGCCTCGTTGTCAAGGTCACCCTTCGTTCCAGACTAATGTGGCCTTAATTTGACGTGCTGTATTTACATAGAGGTCATGCGAGTAAGAAAAATTCACTAACTGGTCTATGAAATTAATATATACTCATCAGTAAGGAATACTATACAGCTTTCAGTAGTCACCGCAGACACCACACATAGATAATATATACCAATTTATTAAATAATATATCTTTACTTGTGTATTGTCTGTTTGTCTTGTATTTGTGTGTGCATTTGTCCATGTATGAATAAATTTTGCGTCTCTTTGTGTAAATAAATCTCTCTGTCTGTCTGTTTTTATGGTGTGGTAGATAGCAGGATGTTCAAGTAGTGTCCTGGTTCAATGTAGCTCCTTAAGGAATTGGATGACCTATTTGACAAAGTATACTTCCTTGATCAGAATAAATCATTTCGGAATAAATCATTTCGGAGTGACTGATTCCTTGTTGATGTTATGTACTAGCATACTGAATGACAGTGATGCCATAATATTGTTTACTGACGCTTTTTGTAGCTAGGCCAAAATAACAGTACAAAATAAACAGAAATCTCGTCCATTGGTTATACGCCAACCTGCAAAGCGATATTGAAATCTCCCAATAGCAACATGGTGTCTGTCAAGCAGCCTAGTACCGTCATTACGGTTGATATGGATGCAAATAATATGTACTGATGTCAAACTGTGAATTCATAATGGTTTGGATTTAATTGTTTGCAAAATGTTGCGCAGAAGGCCTTATGAAGCGACTGTAATACTTTGGCTATGAAGAAATAGTAGCCCTGTAGGGTCTTTCACATTTAATTATCACTCAAGCAGAGCGTTCAGTACTGGTTTTATGAGACTGTCCTTTCGGCAATATTCGACCTTCAATTGGAATAATTGTGGCATTTTGAATGTACTCTGTTATACACATGCATGAAATTGACAACATTCCAAATGACCAAACAAGTTTCACCAAGCTGTTATGTATACAAGTCTACTCTTGTCTCCATGCATGTACAGTTGTGAGCACTAGAATTTGTTTGTGAGGGCACCAACCCCTTTACTTGGCTATAATACATCATCATAAATCGCTGCCCCCTGTAATTATTCATAAATTGTCATCACCATGATGATGTGCCTCTGTCAGCAACTTGTGGCCACCTGGTGGCGCTTCTATCGACTGCAACGACCCCTGCAGTTCTTACATGGAAATCGTTTCCGTCGCTCGATAGGCGGCGCTGCGAGTTTCACGCTCAATTGGCGCGCCGGTCACCGGGTCTCGCCAATTCTCACTAGGTCTCGCCAGGACGAGATCTTAGGCACCACGTGATCTCACAGTCTTGGCGTTTATTGGCCAACTATGGTCACCCCATCTAGCGGCAATTTCAGTCATATTTCACTGTTCCCACATCAAAAAAGGTTTTCTCATGCAAAAATGACCTTATGTCAAGCAGTGTCTTAAAGCCTTAAGGTGTCATACATGCACTTAAGTGTGTGTAGCTGATGTCAATCAATCCCTGGCAAGAGCAATATGATACGAAATTTTGGACAACAGATTATCATGCATTACATATTTTGGTAGGCCTATATATAAAAATAATAGTGACCTCTGCAAGATATTACCTCAAAACAAATGTGAGAAAATTTCTTCTTCCTTTCTGAGAGCTTACAAAACTACAGCAGTTTTAGAGCGAGCATGGACAGTTGCATCTTCAGGACGACTTTTCAGACTGATTGAAACATTTGATAAGAATGAAATTAACACCCCAACATCTGGGCAATAAACTTCTTTTCACCTCCTTTGACCAAAGTTTTACCCCTTTTCTGTACAGTTGTATTGCTATTTCTGTGTCTTCTTGACTATTGGCCTGTATAGCACAGACAAGTATTTAATGGCAAGGACATTAGGAATGGGCTAGAAAAGTTGGTCAATTACTTTACAATCTTTCTGATCAGTCTCTTTCACCCCTGAACTGTCCATGTTCGCTCCAAAACTGCTGTATTGTAGATAATGATATCACCATGCGAAGTATAATGTAGATGTTTTCATCATGGTTATCAACTTAATTTGATAATGTCATTGATGTATTATCGTAGCAACAGTCTAATCTCTGCAAACGCTTTGGTATGCCCTAGTATGGACAGTTCACCCAACACCCAAGGGCAAATATGACCTCAAAGAGCTGCTCCGGGGGTGATCAGATGAGGTCAGTTGAGAGAGGGGTCACCTGGGTGCAACGGGGTACAGAGGGGTGTCACATGAACACCGCTTGTCCATCTCTGACCCCTCAAGCGTAGAGAGCGCCACAATGCCCTAGAAGTGGCCACAATATAGATCCCTGCTTTCCACCGCACTGCCATGATGGTTTATTTCCAAACTCTCTGTATGACGGTACAAAGACCCTGTGAAAGACGTTGCGAAAGACGTCCTGCCAGCGTCATGTGTTCCGTTACACGCTGCAAAAGACGTTGCCCCATCCGTCTTTGTGCATGCCGACGCTTCCGACGGCCGACCTGCCCTACGTCTCCGGCTCAAATCGGCGCTCAATTAGTGGGAAGGGATAAACATCCCGAGATTAAGGGAATGGTGAATTCATGGTGAATAGTGGAAGAAGAGTGGGTGAAAAGGTCTGCCCTGTTTGACGCACGCAACTCTACCCCTTCGCCGATAATTACAGCGTCTTTCTCAAGAACTACGGCACCAACGACGGCCTCAACTCCGTCCTGAGACGCGCGTTCATTACGCATCGCGCGACGTTCACTGAAGCGCGAGATGAGGCCCATTTATCAGCCCACTGCCTCCGTTTAAACACCATCATCCATGGTGATGTGAGGTGTTCTTTTTAAGGGGAAGTTGGGCAATAGCCAATCTGGTCTCATATCCATGGGAATGTTTAGTATAAAAAAGATTTAAAGGTCAATAATGATACGATAGTGGTTTTGGATTGCGATTTTCAGTGCCTGATAACAAATAGCAGTGTTGCTAATACAGGGATGAGACCTATTTTACATGTCTTTGTAGTTCCTGGTTCTCTTTAAACATGTTAAAATATGGCGAATTGTTTCATTTCGGCGTCTGTCCTGGAGTTTTGCTCCATTTTCTATTCTGGGACCGGTTAAACAATTTTACTAGGAATTCCAAAATGAAATTGCTGGTGTAGGGTTTCATCATGTTAGTCTTTTGCTTTTTCAGTGTGAAACACAGAATTCCTATTACAGAAAACGAATGCCCCTATATTGACAAGACTGCCCAGCTATTATCTATAACTTCTAGATGGACTGAACTGATATTTATTTACGACATTAGAAAATGTAACAAAACCAGAATACATGTACGATGTCATTTATCAAACTTATCAATATATGATGAGGTTGGGCCACCCCTAATGTAAGATGCCTCAGAATAAGATATTGCTTCAAGGAGGACAGTTTAATCACATTTTTCATGCTTTATGCCAATGGTTAGGTTCAGTTGTATGACATATTGCACAGTGGTCATAACCAACCACAAAATAAGCCATAACACAGCCAGTGAGAGAATAATCAAACCAGTGAGGGAGAGCAACAGCTGCGAGGGATTAACTGGGCTCTCCAAGGCTCCGGCTTTTCTGGATCACTGAGTTCTGACATCATAAACCCGCCTGAGTCAACTTGCCTGCCTCATTTGTGCATGTTATCCCCTCACATCGTGCTTCTCCGATGTTTGCCGAACAAGACCGATGTGTGTCTGTGTTTGCGAAGCTTGCCGATGATGGCCGAAGTCAGCCGAAGTTCATGGAATGATATGGTTATGTAATCTAGTTGTGTCTGCCACTGTCTGACAGTTATCTGGTCACATGACATACTATGACAATGACATGAGACTACACAATATCTTATAGTATTATGATATTCCATGCAGTTCTTGAGATTAATCATGCAACATTGAACATTATAGTCATGATGTGGCTAAAATAAAGAATTAAGATTTCTCTAAGCAGCACAGCCAAGTATCTTCGAATTTAGAAAATGTTGCAACACAATTTCCGTTCGGAAAACAAGGAAATTTACCTGAATTATAAAAGTAATATTATTTGTTATAAACCAGAAGATTTTCAAACAATGATAATATTTTAGGGTCCTATCTAGATAGACTATAATGTCCACTGGATAGTTATATATTTTGTATATTTTGATTCTTGAACACAAATACACTACAAGGGTAAATCATCACTCATTTCATACATGCAGGCCTACTGATAGTGAAATGTTATATTTTATTCTTTGGTGGAAATGTTGGTAATTTTCCAGGTACTTAGACAGACAGTTTAAATCTCTCTCGAGTTATATACTTTCTTATAGTATATTCAACGTCCCTTTGGTCTGGACAATATAATAATGAAACAGTTATACTGAAACCTTGAGTTCCTAAATGTCCCGTCTTTCGCATGCATGGTTATAAATGTATTCTCTTCAATTGCTTAAATTTGGCTACACCGAGTATTTATTATCAATGTGTAGTTTTATAAGAGTTATCTGCAATTAGTTAAAAAAAGAAAAAAATAGCCTGCGTGACCCACATGTAAGGAAGGAATTAGGTTATGAGTTCAACAAACAATTAACCGACATTTTTCAAAATCATCAACAACGCACAACTGACTGCTTATCTTTGACCTTTATTTTCTGCAACTTATGCAAAATATCTTCCACTGTTAGCTTCATCAAAGTCACACAATGCACCAGTGACCAGGTGCCCAAACTCTGCAGCCGCCAAGCTTTATAGGGGGGAATTTCCTAGGGCTTGTAGAAGTACATTCTCAGCACGGATAGCAGCTATTAGTCAAAACTGTCAGGCAGAAACACAAAAACCCATTAACACATGCTGCTCTGTCTGCTAGGCCACAATTCAAGCAGTATTTTTTCCCCTTCCAAAGTCAGAAAGGGAAGCCTCTTTGAAACACTGAGGCTGTTCACCAGTGATGAGTTGCCAAAAGTGAACGGCTTGACCCCGAAGATCTATACCTTCCTGTCACCAAGCTCAAGCAGGTGTAAGGCAAAAGTGGTCGAAGATATCATCTGTGAAGATAGTTAATGCTTCTGTTTACTGTCACATCCCAAAAACTGCAATTACTACTACTACTACTACTACTACTACTACTACTACTACTACTACTACTACTAGTACTAGTACTACTATTACTACTACTAATACTACAATGTACTACACAATGTACTACAACTACTACTACTACTATTACTTCTACTACTACTACTACTACTACTACTACTGCTACTGCGACTACTACTACTACTACTACTACTACTACTGCTACTGCTACTACTACTACGACTACTACTACTACTACTACTACTAGTACTACTGCTACTGCTACTACTACTACTACTACTACTACTACTGCTACTGCTACTACTACTACTACTGCTACTGCTACTGCTACTACTACTACTACTACTACTACTACTGCTACTGCTACTACTACTACTACTACTACTACTACTACTACTACTAGTACTAGTACTACTATTACTACTACTAATACTACAATGTACTACACAATGTACTACAACTACTACTACTACTATTACTTCTACTACTACTACTACTACTACTACTACTACTGCTACTGCTACTACTACTACTACTACTACTACTACTACTGCTACTGCTACTACTACTACTACTACTACTACTACTACTAGTACTAGTACTACTATTACTACTACTAATACTACAATGTACTACACAATGTACTACAACTACTACTACTACTATTACTTCTACTACTACTACTACTACTACTACTACTACTGCTACTGCTACTACTACTACTACTACTACTGCTACTGCTACTACTACTACTACTACTACTACTACTACTACTACTAGTACTAGTACTACTATTACTACTACTAATACTACAATGTACTACACAATGTACTACAACTACTACTACTACTATTACTTCTACTACTACTACTACTACTACTACTACTGCTGCTACTGCTACTACTACTACTACTACTACTGCTACTGCTACTACTACTACTACTACTACTACTACTACTGTTACTACTACTACTACTACTACTACTACTACTGCTACTACTACTATTACTACTACTACTACTCCCGGTCGAGCCTATGTTGGATGGCTGTTTTATCCTTCATCTCGTTGCCATGGTCCCTACCTGTCCTAATTAGGTGCATAAATACAGGACGTAAAGCCCTAATCCACCACCACCACTATTACTACTACACTATAATTCTGGTTTTTGTACCAGATCTCAATCTATAGAATACCTCATACTAAGATATCTTACTGCTTAAGAGTACTTCTAAGATCAGTTTTAAAATCTTGAGGACATGCCTGGTGAAGTTTTGTCATCACTTTTGTGCATGCCCATATTAGAATTGACCTTATAAGGAATACTAACTCTGTTTGGGTGAGTGTGCTGTATGACCATAGTTTGAGCTAATTTTGGCAAAAATTTGTCACCACATTTAAAATGCATAAATTCATATTTAAGACATAATTGAACTGGTAACAATGGAAGAGAAGAGTATAATTTCTCCTTATCCTACACAACTTTTTTTTGTACATTATCTATATATAATTGACTATTAGAATATGCTATCACACAAGTCTGGTATAGGTCTCTTTTTTAATGAGAGCTTTGCTTTTTTACTGTAGAATTCTGGTTTCTGTGTCATCAAAAGTTTAACTCGAACAGTTGCTAACTCTTTTGAGTCCTATGACTTAAGAGCTTCCATCTGTTAACGGATGTCACCTTCAGGGGAAACCCTGGGATTCCCCAAGGGGGACCTGATGGGATTTCCCAGTAGGTAACCTCGTTCTGGCTCCATGGGTGTGTAACTAGGCGATGGTGCGTTAATGACAGGCCTTGACATCTAATCTTTTAGGTGTTGTAATTCCCATTTATAGCCCTGAAATAGTTATGCTTACCATCACTGGTAGGTGCCAAACATCTGCACTGTTTCATAACTAAGTTTGACATTATAATTATCCTATTTTTATGGTTGCAGTCCAAAGAAGTCCAGTCATTATATCACTGCTCTAGCCATTTAGTCATATAGTCCCACAAAAGAACTACATAGGCACTTACAAGTTACATAATTGTTTAACTTCAACTCAGGTACTGTTTGATTTTAGATTAGATTTAGATTTAGATCAATTTATTTTCATAATTTATAAATAATACATTTTAGAATATATAAATGAAATGAGAAGATGCAATTATGATGGAGACCCCTCAAGCCAGTAGAGATAGCGCTTATGAATTACACATGTCAGCATCAGAATAATTTTTTGTATGAATACGTATAATTTTATATTTATTGCTGATTTGTACAAAATCACACGAGCTACCCATTGTTAAAACCCCTAAACCAATCATTACAGAATAATGTTGGCAAAATGTTAGCAGAGGTCGTGTGGGCATCTTAAGCAGTTCCTCTGTAAGAAGGAGGGTGTGGGACACTTGATTTATGTCTGAGGTCAAAGGTCATGAGATGAGAGGCATGTGGTCAGGCTCCTGTGACTAAAAGCAGCCCAAAAGTGACAAAAATCTCCCACAGGAATCGAGATGGTATTTGTCAGACATAGAACTTGTGAAAAGTGTAGGTAGTCCGACAAAGAAAAGCTGATATAAATGTGTAGGCTGGCAAAACTCCCAGACACTGACAGCTAGACAGACAGACATATAGATGGAGAGAGATAATCAGTCTGACAGACGAACAAAACGTGAAAGATAGACAATTTAATGCACAGTCAGACTGCTCAGCAGCTGAAGAGTTTAGACAGCAACCCACAAAGATATACAGAGAGTGGAAGGCACTATCCTCACAACTAGACAGACAGCTAGACATGCAGCTAGCTAGACAGACAGCTAGACAGAAAGCTAGACAGACAGCTGGACAGACAGCTAGACAGACAGCTAGACTGACAGCTAGACTGACAGACAGCTAGACAGACAGCTAGCTAGACAGACAGCTAGACAGAAAGCTAGACAGACAGCTGGACAGACAGCTAGACAGACAGCTAGCTAGACAGACAGCTAGACATAAAGCTAGACAGACAGCTGGACAGACAGCTAGACTGACAGACAGATAGACTGACAGACAGCTAGACAGACAACTAGCTAGACAGACAGCTAGACAGAAAGCTAGACAGACAGCTGGACAGACAGACAGCTAGAAAGACAGCTAGACAGAAAGCTAGACAGACAGCTAGACAGACTAACAGGAGAGTCTGTGCTATAGACAGAAAGAAAACTCTTGACAAGGCACCATTTCAATGAAAATTAATTGTAACTCACAAGACAGAGATAGAAGATAGAATGAGGCCACAAGGAAATACATAGAGAAACCGAACCATGATTAGAAACGTTGAATATTTATCTTAATTACTGATATTGAAAGTCAATTCACCCTGGTAATGAATGCATCAATGAAAAGGCTGAACTGGCTAAGCTACACACACATTTCTCATTAAGACTCTGATCACTTCATTGACAGATTATTAAATGGATCGTTAGATTGCAATTAGGGAATATCATAGCTTGTATTTGACCACACCTTCCAGATGATTGAACTGATTAATTTGCAATTGACTGCAGAAATGCTGCTGGCTTCCCCATCAGGCATACCCACAGACATGCATGATTTCAGTATAAATTTATTGAAGGGATTTAAGTCATTCAGTGCATTCGAATATTTGTTATGCCTTTAAAATCTTTCAGAAAAAAACAAAAAAATATCGACTGAAGGCTGTACACGTGTGAACCAAAAATAAACATCTATATCTGAAACATATATATATAGAATTTTAAATAAAAACAAGGATAAAAAAAAAAATACATATATATAATGATTAAGTAAAATAAAAGAACAATCTACATGAACATAATTTAGTTACATATCAAAAACATCTATATGATAATTATGTACAACTATAAGCATATGAATAAAACAAGGCACCATCAGGGCAATTAGCAGGAATCAATGCACCATAGAAGATTAATACGAATACAAATAAGCAGCAGGAGTGGCTATTTACATATGTACAGATGTAAATTAATAATAATAACAGTAAAAACAATTACATAAGCATACCAATATATGTACAAATCCTTATTTGGAGCAACAATGAATGAAATAAACAAGCATATCAACCAAATATATTTACAAACAAATAATCAAGCATGCATGCACCAGGCAACCACAAATCAAACCATGTGAGTCCGCATGTCCAGTGCCTATAGCTACCCATGACCATGGGGTGAACTTTATGAATGAAAATGTAAATTAAACGATATTATCAGTTTTTAGGACTATGTTTAAGAATTTACATAATGCATAAATCATTTCTGAGTTTTATTTTTAAAAGTTGTTCTTTGGGGTGAAAGATAGTGAAGTCTTCAATATGTTTATAAGCTGCTTGGCAGAGATCCATTCTAGCCGTTTCCCAATTTCTACAAATTATCAAACAATGAAACTCATCTTCAGTGTCATTTGTATCGCATCTTTTACAAATGCGCTCTTCAGCTATTACATAAGGTCTCTTGTGTCTACCTAATTCTATATGGAGATTATGAGAACTCAGTCTAAATCTGGCTGTACTACGATAAAGATACTTAGGTAGGTTGTAATTTAAATAAGATTCTAGACACAGTTCCTTCTTAAAGAGTTTGTAAGTTCTAAGCTTAGGATTTTTTACATTGCCATTAATATTCGTTAACATCTTGCTTTGTGCATGTTCATACAACTTAGTGATAATTGAAGCTGGGATTTCATCATCATTAATGTTTAAGCTATCAGGAACCTGATGTATCCTAGTTAGCCAGCATGGCTGATTGTTCCGATAAAGGGATACTTGAACGTCATAGCATTTGCATAATAATAAGGGGCAATTTTCAGATTTTAACCTATCCCAGTATTTAATAGCAGAAGCTTGCTGTCTATATATCAATGGGAATCTGCCCGTATCTGCTAGTACAGCAACAGATGATGTTAGGTTTCTCAAACCTAATAGGTTATTTGAGCTGTATTCTTTCCAATACGTTGATCTCTTTATTTGGAAACCAGATTTCACTATTATAGTCCAAAATTGGCAAAATGTGTGTATCAAACATTTTAAGGCTTATTTTAGGTGGAAGGTAGCCTACAGTTGATTTAATTCTTTCTTTAAGAGCATGCATGGCTCTTTGCGATTGTGTGGCCAAATGATCGTATATCGTATTATGTGTCTTCAAAGAGTTACTAATGACGTGCCCCAAATATTTATAAATATGAGTCAACTATCTCTAAATTCTCACCATCAATAGAGAATTGTGGGTCGTTTACATTAAGTCTACTCCTACGATTTGGATGAATTATTATTACTTGGCTCTTCTGTGAGTTAATTAGTAATGCCATTTTTTTACAATAGTCTGCAAGGTTGTCTAAAGTACCTGCATACCAGTGGCACTTTCAGAGACAAGGACTAAGTCATCGGCATAGAGATGTGTAAGATTATTCTCATTTATAGTGACTCCATGTCTTTGATCAAAGTATTCATTCATATCTGAAAGATATAAATTAAACAATTTAGGACTTAAAATTCCGCCTTGGAGGACGCCATGTGTGCTATCAAGACTTAAACCTAACTGCCCTTGCCATCTTACTTTGGCACAAGATTTGGAGAACATACTATGTATTATTTTTAATAATCTACCACCATGTCCCCTTTAATAAGTTTATAGTAGAGAAAAGTACGATTAACAAAGTCAAAAGCTTTTGAAAAGTCTACAAAAGTGATATACAGGTTCTTTCTCTTTGATTTGTGATAGGAAATTAGTGTATCTATGATGAAAACGTTATCACTTGTTCTACACCCTTTTGCAGAACCCAAAGTGATTCTGATCTATTGAGTTGGTAGCCTCGCCCTGAAAGACTAACCTTTTGTTAATTATAGATTCGAACACCTTACCCATAGAGTGGTTGTATTATTCCTTCAGCCCAATTTCTCTCCCAGGTGTAATTAAATAATATAGTTAAAGGTTCAGATAGATAGTCTGATAAATATCTATAAAAGTCATTGCTAATGCCGTCTATACCTAGAGCTTTGCCTGATTTTAGTGTTTTCAGTTCTCTTTCTACCTCATGTAATGTAATTGGGGGATCAGTCATGGTGGGAGCATAGCTGGGATTGTTGTTATATATAACCATATATTCCTCTATTTCTTTGAGAAAATGCATATCGAACTTGGCAAGGGCACTACTTGGCGGGGATTGAACACTAGCAAAGTATGTTTCAAAAGCACTTAGCTACTGTAATTGAATTGTTTTTATTTAACCTATCCCAATACTTCCAGTATTCCTGGGGGTCATTGCTATCCATTGTGCTAAGTTCTTCCCTAAGTTTATTTTAATCAACATATTGCACCAAAGCTCGATATCTGGTACCTATATTGTTACAAGTGTTTCCGGTAACTGAGTAAATGATGCAGATATAATGATGAGATGCTAAGAACCAAGTCGACACCATAAACAAAATACTGGCTCCACGAATGGACTGATACTTCTCTTGCATTATTGAGACTGAAAGTTAGCTTTCTGAATTATCACAAATTGTTCTTTTTAAGATTCCCCGATTATCCAAAGTTGACTACTGAACATATTCCATTCCGCAGTGCTACCGCATATTTCTTAGCCAAGCAAATTTGATAACAGTTAGACGCATTGGGGGGAAGTGAATATTTCATAGCTGCACTGACAATGATGAAAAAGCTTAGAGTGAGAAAATGTCAGTTTTTGTGCATAATTTGGTACATGCATGGTGTAATCAATATTCAACTTAGACACAAGCTGGTATTTGGTAATTAAGAAACTGAAATGCTAAATATTTAATAATCGACGTTATGTATATTAAATTATCTTCATGAGCCTACTCATGTTATAATTAAATTAATTGCGTTTGTCAGAGAACTTGAAGGCATACCTCAGGGAGGTACTCTTAAGAGCACACGTCTTATAAGGAATTATTATGTTAGTTTCAGCTTATGATAGCCATTAAGTTAATATTCTATTGTATTTTCTGCAATTGGTACACCACCCAGAAATTATGCAGCATTTCCTTTTGTATATGAAAATTCAACCATTTACCATATCCTTGAAGACAAAGTGAATATTAGGTGTTTTAAATATGTTATGAATATGGTATATTCCCTTGCATGTCGTGTGTTCTATTCAAGCTAACTTCATGAAAATACAAGAAGTGAAAATGTAAAAGAGTAATAGTTTTGTCTGGAAACTATATTAGAAAATGTGTGGTATTACATTTTGATATGTTTTGTAATTAGGTTGTCCAATCAAATATTCAAATGTACATTTTATTCATTTTGTTGTGAGTTGAAGAATCTGTTGATAATGCTCACAGAAGCACGAGACTTTAATTAATATCATATTCATTGGTAATATACCAACAATAGTCTTTTCACAGAGCAGCCCTGTATTCAACAACACTTTTTTATCCTCTTATAACTCATTTTGCTTTTCACACATAGAAGATCATACTTAAACTGTTCAATAAATACAACTTTCTCAGGGAAATAACAGATAGCAATTGAATGATAAGATGTCAAATCTACATTAAAATGCACTAAAAATACTGCTGCTAGGATGCACTTTGCTTCAGCCAATCACGGTGAAGGGCAGGAACTTTTCCAGCCAATAGAATTGCAGCATTATGTCGCAGCCATCTGGCGGGAATATCAAGAAACTTCCGTGCAAAATCCACTATTATCAATACTGTTCATCCTTCAAACACCTGGTAGATGTCCTATGTTTTTACATTATGAACACACTACCACCAAACAGTACTATAACCTACAAAAGTCACCGCAACTGGCAAATGGTATTAAATCACCTATTAATTCATAAAATCAATGTCATAGCAACTCACATCATTCAGATAACATCCCCCCAATGTCTTAGCATGTCCATATGCAATTTATATCTACCCAAACCATAGCCTCTGACCTGTGGGATGCATATTGAGGAACTAGTGGGTTCTCCTTGAAGTAGGCCTAAATCATGTTATTCAAATGGTTATCCCCTTGTGGCCCCTTCTTGCATGGGTTGGGGATATCAGATTGAATTACCCCCTCTGGGGTGAGGAATACCCATGCTTACAAGTGTTTGCCACCCACTGTAAAACAAGGGGGTTAAATCCTACTGAGACCTACTTGGCAATTCAACATAAGGTCTTAGCAAGAAGAGTGAGCTCTCTGGAAATGTTAGTGTTCTTGCTATGAAATACTAAAATAACGATGAATATAAACCATCAAAATAAATATCTTTAGTCTATTCTGTCTATCTGTCTGTCTTTCTAGCTTGTCTGTCTATTCTGTCTATCTGTCTGTCTTTCTAGCTGGTCTGTCTATTCTGTCTATCTGTCTGTCCTTCTAGCTTGTCTGTCTATTCTGTCTATCTGTCTGTCTTTCTAGCTTGTCTGTCTATTCTGTCTATCTGTCTGTCTTTCTAGCTTGTCTGTCTATTCTGTCTATCTTTCTGACTTTCTAGCTTGTCTGTCTATTCTGTCTATCTGTCTGTCTTTCTAGCTGTTCTGTCTATTCTGTCTATCTGTCTGTCTTTCTAGCTTGTCTGTCAATTCTGTCTATCTGTCTGACTTTCTAGCTTGTCTGTCTATTATGTCTATCTGTCTGTCTTTCTAGCTTGTCTGTCTATTCTGTCTATCTGTCTGTCTTTCTAGCTTGTCTGTCTATTCTGTCTATCTGTCTGTCCTTCTAGCTTGTCTGTCTATTCTGTCTATCAGTCTGACTTTCTAGCTTGTCTGTCTATTCTGTCTATCTGTCTGACTTTCTAGCTTGTCTGTCTATTCTGTCTATCTGTCTGTCTTTCTAGCTTGTCTGTCTATTCTGTCTATCAGTCTGACTTTCTAGCTTGTCTGTCTATTCTGTCTATCTGTCTGACTTTCTAGCTTGTCTGTCTATTCTGTCTATCTGTCTGTCCTTCTAGCTTGTCTGTCTATTCTGTCTATCTGTCTGACTTTCTAGCTTGTCTGTCTATTCTGTCTATCTGTCTGTCTTTCTAGCTTGTCTGTCTATTCTGTCTATCTTTCTGACTTTCTAGCTTGTCTGTCTATTCTGTCTATCTGTCTGTCTTTCTAGCTTGTCTGTCTATTCTGTCTATCTGTCTGACTTTCTAGCTTGTTTGTCTATTCTGTCTATCTGTCTGTCTTTCTAGCTTGTCTGTCTGTTATCTCTGCCCATTGCTAAATAAGCCTACCACTCTGTCTGTCACTAGGCATCTGTCTGTCAATGTGTCTGTCTGTCTGTCAGTCTGTCTCACTCTCTGATGTCACTAATTAGTGGCTGGAACGTGTTGCTCAATAACAAAGCATTCTTCCCGGTCAATATTTATTGAATGCGTTTGGAAAAGAATCTAAAGAGAGATATTGATTGCGATTGGCACTATTGAGGTACAGACATGGTGATGAGTAGAGGAAATGAATGCCCTGGATGGGCTGATTTAAAATGCAGTTGTATGAAATCTGCAGCATTTGTTGTTCTGCATATGTTGGCGAATGTTTCTCCGCTAGAGTGAAGTTTTTGGTATGTGACCTAATTAGACGTGTGGTGTGGGCCATTGTTTGCCTAATGACGTAAGGTCGTCTGCACGTTGTTTGCATGTTGTGGCGACGTTTGCAAGCGATGTCAAAGGAAGAAGTTCATTGTAGGGCATATACATGTGCCGGTGGCCTGTCTATGGCTGGCTGTGCATTGGGTACGTCGCCAGGCAGCCTGTGCAGCTCTCTGTGCATCGATCCTGGAAGGCGGGAAGCAGCAGAGAGTTGGTTGGCGGAAGACTGCAGCGCTAGCTGGGCGCCGGCGTTTTTAAGCTTTGGAGCTAGCTGCTGGGCAGCGGCCTATTATGCGCACAAGGCCTGAACCTCCATGCGAATACAGGCATTAATAAGTAATAGGCAGACGAGCCGGGACGCAGTTGCAGGGAGGCAGGAGTAGGTGCAACAGCATCGTGCTGGAAACTCAAACTCCCCGATGAACTGGCTCTACTGGATCGCTAACAGAACAAACGCCCCAAGAGGCGCTTCATACGTAAAGTGAGAGGCTTTGCACTGGAGGGCGTCATTTTGACGTCATAGGCGTCCGAGACGAAGATGGCTGAAGAAAGTCCTCAGGCCAAGAGCCCTTTGATGGGGGAGACGGGAAAAGGGCAGGAGGACGGGGGGTCTGCCCCCTTGGATGCAACTGACAGTGTCATTATCAACATGCAGAACTCGCAGCTTTCAAGAACTGCACCACCTCCTCAAGACAATACCAAACTAAGGTACATGGACTTCTTCCCAGGGTCCCAGATGAGGGTCAATGTACATGGAGGCAGCAGGTCGAAGAACGAAGATTTCCAGTAAGTTCTTCATCTCATATTTTTCTCTTTTCAAATCATATTTTAGCACCACTGACTTATCATGCCCTCTGGTGATTATTGTCATCTTGGGGTTAGTCAAATCGGCTACAATCAAAATCGTCGACAACCCAAATTTGCTTAGATATTATGTATTGAAAAGCTTCCTTTTTTATAGCCCCTCTTTTTGGTGACGATTTTGCTTGTCGCCCATTTGACCACATGTCATCTCGACCCTCTTTTTGGTGACGATTTTGCTTGTCGCCCATTTGACCACATGTCATCTAGAGGCAAACAGCCACGATGCTGCTGGCAGTTATTGTAATAACGATGGAATCACATCTATTTGAAGTAATCCATCATGCCCGATAGGTATCGGCTATTTGCTTGGGCCACCCTTTTCTTTATAGTGTATTGATCCATGACATAAGCTGAACATGTGTGTTATGATTTGGATCCCCCAGTGCAAAGATCGAGGTTTCAGGCAACTAGATCCTGCACACATCTTGAGGCTTGTAACGATTTAGGGGCATTATAACACTTTGAAGATCCTGGTTCATTCATATGTTATGTAGACACTGCTATTTTTATGGTATACATGCAACAAATTCTTAGCACTACTTAGGTCTAATGTTAAGTTATGGACAACCAATATATATTCTGCTTTACACGAGATTAACGCTCGCTGCATGCATAGCGTAGTATACAGAACATGTGGAGCTGATTAGTGAACTGTTTTAGGAACTGTTTTAGGAACTGTTTTTGGAGCTCTGCCTGCAGTTCATTCCACACACATTGCTGCATTTCCCAGAGGCTATGGCTAGCTTTCATAAACATGGTTTCAAATGAGTAAGAGCCCTGGCGCTTGTTAGTTCAGTTGAATTTGTTCTGTTGCCATTGGGGTTGATTGGTGGAGGGCTTCTCTCCTGAGAACCCCTTCAGCAATCTCTTATTTTGTTTCCCTTTTTTCTAGTGAGCCAATGTAGAAATAAACAAAAGATCTAAGGCTGGAGGCATCTGAGGCCTAGTGGCTCTACAACACAACAGTATTGCAATACAGTGTCTGCAGCATGTAGTTCCTGAGCATACTGATACCACACACAGCATCAACATAACAAACACCATTGAGACAAATGGCCAAGCGACGCATACAGCATTTAGAAAGCCCTGCTGCATTACAGACACTTGTCTAAATGCATGCTTTACAACTTCGCAAACAGCTTGGGAGCAGCATGCTGGTAGGCTGGTGCACTGAACATTTACAGATTGTAGTGTGGCTCATGCAAGAAGAACACTGTGGCTGGTAGGCAGCATTTCCATCAACACTACTGGATCCATTTCCTTAGCTCTGGATGTTGCGATCATGTTGCTTCTGCAATCTTAGGAGGCAGAAATAAATCATATGCAGTGGGCAGTTTTATGAAATGTGTTTTCAGCCCACTCAGAAGCTTTGTAAAGTTGAGTAGGTGTGTTGCAGCACCAGATTATCGACCCTTAAAAGAACCTCAGTATAAAGGCCACTTCACCAGTAAGGTACCTCATTAACTAAGAAAGAGAATCTTGTCTAAACATGATGTGCCGGTGGACAGTAAACAGCTCATTTTAGTAACTTTCTGAACCACGGATTCAAGACACACACAAATAGCAGTCGAAGAGGAAATTGTTGGTAGATCAGTTTAATGACAAAGAGTTGGAAATTGAGTCTTTTTTGTTCCAAATTTGCATGAGTGTTGAGAAAAGCAATCAGGAAATTGTGTTATTCCATGGTTATTTTGCATTTACGGCGTTCTTCGGTATTCACTAACATCTAATGCACAGCCGTTGAGACACATATTACATTATGTCCGTCCTTTTTGGGATGGTAAAACAACCAATACTAAATTTTAGATTCTTGTCTCATAATTTGGTTAATATGGATTATTTTCAAAGACAGTTATTCTGATTGTCTTGTGTACCTGGTATCTGGAACGTTGCAGTGATGCGGCTACAAGGTTTGGAGTCCACACCATGTCACAAACTGTCAACAGTGTCTCTAGAAACTAGATGAGTCTGTTTAAGTTCATAATTTTCACTAAATTCACTAAACTAATTCAAGCCAAAGGCATCATTGCCTCGTGTTAATTGAGATTTTAATATTTCTAGTCGAGATTTGAACCCAGGTACTCCTGGCTGACAGTGTAACTATTGCGTCATACCACTGAGAGGTTAATCTGCTTTCAAAGTAATTTCTAGTGTCCGTTTTCTATCAATCCAAGAGTATAACATTCTGAATGCAATATTTATAACTTTGTTATAACATTGAGAAAGACTTATAACATTGTTATACAGCATTGTCACGAGAAAGTTTTTATCGAGTCCCCTCATCCCTTTAAACCAGACACCTCACCTTGGTCATTGTTGCAGGACACTGGCTGGACAAGGTCAGCCTGTCCATAAAGCCAGTAATGGTCATCTGGGCAGGTCATAAAGATAGTCATCACCTAGTGAAGAACCTTGGGGAGGCAGGTGGACTGACCACTGCCGGACATTCTGTCATCTGACTGCACTGTCCGCTACGCCCTCTGCAGTCTTGTCACTGACTCAGTTAATTTACGCCAGGTGTCACTCAAGGCGATTTAGCGCCAATGTTGATTGGGACCTGCAAATGCGCCATAATTCAATCAGTACTGCAGAAGACAAGTCTTTGATGTTTTAAGAGATCAAATTGGACAGACAGACATCTTAGGGAAAGGCGGAAAGGTAGATAGATAACACAGGAATGAAGGGAGTAAGAATAAATTTATTTAGATTCAATTTAATTAAATTTACTTGACCAACTGATTAACAGAAAAACGAGATTCGATATCAAGTTTTGTCAGTCTGAGATGACCTTTGGAGGTCAGGATTATCATAGAAGCAAATTCTAAATTAAGTGCCTTATGAGTTGGGCTAAAAACATCTGTTCCATAGTGTTACTTTGGTCAGTCAGCTGCGAATAATTTGATAGGAGCCATAAAAATTCAATAAATCTCAGTACCAGTCGATCAAAAACACTAAACTTGTTGTAAATCACTGACTAACGACGACAGCTTGGCATAGCAATCAGACATAACTGAGGAAGTGTGTGATATAAGTCTGGTGGTAGCATATCAGTCTTTGCCATATTGTTTTCATGAGCTGTGTGATGAATGTGATGCAATGCAGGACCACTGGACTATGCTTGGTGTTACTGATGAAACTGCTCAGTGTATACAGTTCTCAAGATACTAAAGTATAACAAAATATGCACCACATTGGCACACTATATATGTACATCTGGCCAAGCAGCCTACACTGTACTGAATAAAAACATATACTGCAATGCATATAACAAAGATGCTGCAGCTGCAGTTCTTATGATACTGAAGTAAGCAAATACATTAAGTTAATCATCTCCAGACAGTTTTCTCCATCCAGATAAGTATCACTTTACTGGTCCATATAATTCCACTTCACATCTGCTACCAATAAGAGACATCTATTGATTTAGGACAATGTATTATAATAATGTATTATGAATATTTAGTGCATGCACTGAACGAATCTATGACAAAATATCTTGTAATGCCCATAGATTGACTCTCAAAGTTGATGAGACCAAAGAGTTTTTTCTGGCATTGGTGACAGAAAAAAATAATTAAGAAAATGGTAGAGGAAAAATTTTCTTGCATGACCATTGAGTACATTGCATAGCGAATATCTGAATAAAAAAAAGTCATATTTAGGACTTATTTAGGAAATATTAGTCAAATAAATTTCAGCACTGACCTTAGGCAAACAGAAAACCAAGATGACATAGTTGCAATATTTTGTTTTGAAACAAACCAGCCCACCCCAATACCTGCAATGTCCATGCAGCAGATCAGTGCAATTGATGCCAAATAGGCGCCACCTGGTATTACTATGAACTGTGCTTTTCTTTTAGTTTCTATTGATTGAATTAAGGAAGGTTCAGTTGCTCCGTTCTAACATCACAAGCCAGATGTAGGAAGCGGAAGTGAGCGAGTTCACACTTTGGTCGTTGGCCAATTACCTTTGCTGCTGTTGTGGGGGAAAGTTGCTCCAGCTTATCGGTGTTGTAATTGATGATATTATGTACATGTATCATATATATTGATAGGTCTGAAGCTTAGCTGGTATGACCAGCTGCTAGCAGACGTAATGATCAGCTGCTGATAGGTTTAGAATCCACATTATGATACACATTTAGCTTCTTTCATATGGCCTAGAATACGGTTAGTTTCAAAGCTGTCATAGCTGGCCACTCAAAACCGGATCTAAAAGTACATATTTATGATATATTAGATTAATTTCTTACATTTATCAAGGTTTATATTTATCTGGTGATAGATTTAAGCCCATTATAAGCTATAGAAGTTGACAGAAGCAGCTGGCTTTAGCATGTTTAGACCACAGCCAGGTACAGGTCCCTACAGACAGCTAGAGTCGACTGTATTTTTTGAAACTAACTGTATAGTGTATATACTCCATTTTTGCGGGGGTGGTGTGTCAACATGCGCTACAAGCTTGGACCTGTAGACTGGGCGATATATCTGCAGCATTGTCATCAATAAATGTACCTATAACATGTCCATATAAGTGGTTAATTTATTGCTTTTGCATCGAACTTCAAAGCAAAGATCTGTCAGTCTGAAGGTATCTACTGTACCCACCCAACATGGTCATTAAACTTGATCATAATTGTGAATCAATAACATGGACCTGATCATGGCATGGCGTTATGATCTTGCATGGATCTTGTGGCATAATAACATTAGGCCAATGACAGGTAGGCAAACAACATTGGGTCAACATTGTGCATGTTGTGTATGACCAGTAGAACAACATCATTAATGTGTGCAATGTCATTTAGAACCTATGTACATTGCCCCAGAATACACTGTTGTTCTGGTTAGTTAAGTGTAATCCTTTGTCATATGGCACTGCACTGAGTAGCCTAGTTCTTAAGGTTAGGCCGTCTTTGAGTCATAAAAAAGAATAATCAATTGAGCGCTAGTAAATGATAGATAAACACCTGTTCCATTGTGAAGCAAATAATGAAATGTCAGATGTTGTGTCTGTGGATGAAAGTACAATGACATTTCATGCAAAATCATTTCATATCCTATCCTATCCTATCCTATCCTATCCTATCCTATCCTATCCTATGGATGGTATGGTATGTATTGTATCCTATCATATCGTAGCGTATCCTAACCCTATCCTATCCCTATTGCATTGCTGTCCCATCCTATCCTAGAGTATTGTATCGTATCATATCGTATCCTATCCTATCCTATCCTATCCTATCCTATCCTATCCTATCCTATCCTATGTATGGTGTGGTATGTATTGTATCATATCCTATCCTATCCTATCATATCATATCATATCGTATCCTATCCTATCCTATCCTATCCTATCCTATCCTATCCTATCCTACTCTATCCTATCCTATCCTATCCTATCCTATCCTATCCTATCCTATGGATGGTATGGTATGTATTGTATCATATCATATGGTATCCTATCCTATCCTATCCTTTTTCTGTTTATCTGCTGTTCAGATGTACATTCTACTCTACTTTTTGAAAACTACATTTTCGTGGCAAGACAATGGCAGGGTATGACCTATTTGCACTGAGATTTGTCCTAGCAGTTTGTTCACAGACAGCAAGCTCGTACATAAGAGTTCTATGACAATTTACTTCTTGCAGCTGCAGCATACGACCTTACAATTTACCCTAAATTGGTCTAACATAATGTGGACATCATGCACTATCAAGTGGGGTTGGTATGTTGATGTACATAGTGTTATTAACCCTATAGCCAGTGAACCCTGAGCCAGTCCTGCATGCAATCGATAAACAAGCCTCTGTCAGCCATGAATTGTGGGGATGTCCCGTGGGCTGCTGATGCGGTATGAGGGATGCTAGATGAGGGATGCTAGCATCTCTTGTACAATTTGATGAATTTCTTTCAAAGAAAAGATTAAAATGACAGTGATGCAAATTGCATATAGAGATATTTAAAGTATTGTGTTGGAAACATGTAAAATGTATTGTTAATCTGGGTTTATACTATAGTCTGTTATCAGTCAACTTCACAAAAACATTTTTTACAGGCCAATCTAGAGTCTTTCTCAATTCCCTGGGAAGTATTTAGCCTTTATGTTGAACACTGCCAGAACCACAGGGGCTTAAGAGCTCACACTAGTGCCACCACCGTGGGTGTCTAATGCCAAGTACCCATTGCACTGTGGTGGGGTGAGGCAATGGTTGAAGATGATCTGTCCCATGTACAGTGTAGATTCTGCGAATTAGTGGATATGATATATGTGTGAGGAGCTGGGCCATTATTCATGTATTGTTCAGAAGTTACATATTTAGGACTGTCTCATGGGAGTCATGGAGAAACTTAGGTCCGAGTAGATGTATTGCATAACACTAATCAAGAGTTTCAGCCAACTTTGTTGCTGGTGTGTTTACACTGGCCAAGTTAATTAGCAACCGGGCTGTCTCATAAACAACCATTTTGGGGGCGTCTGTGGACATAAATTCTTGAAGTATTGTAGAACACGATTATCAGCGCAGAAATTTGCAGCCAGAAATAGAAACATTTAGCACCCTATCTATCATCCATTTTGTGTCAATTACAGCTTAAGGGTTATACCATGGACGTAATACTGCCTCACAAATAACATCATTATTAGTTATCCTTGAAATTGTTTAAACTGTACTCAAATGCTAAAACATTATCTTGCATTATTATTATCATATTTGGTCGAAATAATATCTATCTATTTATCTATCTATCTATCTATCTATCCATCTATCCATCTGTCTGTCTGTCCATCTATCTATCTATCTATCTATCTATCTATCTATCCATCTATCTGTCTGTCTGTCGCGCTGTCTATCTATCTATCTATCTATCTATCTATCTATCTATCTATCTATCCATCTGTCTGTCTGTCTATCTATCTATCTATCTATCTATCTGTCCATCTGTCCATCTATCCATCTATCTATCTATCTATCTATCTATCTATCTATCTATGTATCTGTCGATATATCTTTCTATTTTGGTTGCCTCAATTGTGGTTAAATTGACATATTAACATTTTTCAGGGTTAAGGGGCTTTAACCCATGGTATGCACACTGTAGTATGTTGTATATAGGGCTTGTGTACTGCAGTTTTTGCGTTGTGCTAGCTATACAACATGAGGCTGTGGTTAAACACGTACCGGGCATTAGGACAGGCTGTAATGTGTCTGTAGAGCCGCACCCATGCAGTATTAATATGTCAGAGACTTCTGGTACAGTCAAGAGCACTAAAAAAGTGCAGGCAAGCATCTAGGCAAATAATTTAGCAGTGCTTTAGGTTACCTTGAAGTTGGTAGTTAACGGGTGATTATCTATTTAATTGTATGATACATATCATATTTTGATTTAATTTCATTTATTGGCGACCAGAACTTAGTGTATATATGCAATAAAATCACATTGTCTCCGAAATGGCAGGCTGAAGTTGTGTATTTGCCTTTACCAAATTAAATAGAAAACTTCACCCACATAATGTGTTTAATTACACAAATGGGATTGAACATTACAAGCGTACAGCCATCGAAGTGAGATGTTGGACACTGCGAGTTGAAACTGTTGTCTAACTAGGTCAAATCGATAGAGTAAAGTCAGTGCAGTGTCTCTAGCTTAGATGCGCGTATATTTTGAATGTGTTATTCTGAAGCTATGAGTCAGTTCAGAACACTCTAGCGAAATAGCTGCATTCCAAAAGTGCAGCTTTATGGACCACTTAACTGGACCATGGCTAGCTGGAGTTGATGACCACCAGTGCAGGGCAGTGGTCAGTGGCTGTCCTGTGGCTGGCCATCGGCTCAAAGATCATTCCAGACCATTAACGCCAGTAACGACGGCCGTTACATGAGCGTAATATGGTACGTCCAGCGTCAAGCCCCAAACATTACCTAGCCATCTTGGCCACCTATATCTGTGTGGTAATGTCCCTAATGAACTTTAGAAGCATTTTACGGTATTACTCAGAAAGATTTGTCTGTGGGCCACTCCTTTGTGAATTTTTCATGAGCACCACTTCCTGGATTGCTTTTGGCTCCACAAGATGGCAAGCATATCTTCATTTTGATGTTTTATGGTTATGGAATTCAACGCATTTGTGACATTTGATGTTGAGATACTTAGTCCAGTGATGCGAGCAAAAATATATATAGCAACCAATATAGGCCATTCAGTATTAAACTTTAAAAGAACATCTGTATGATGAATGTTTTAGTCCAAAAACTTTGCATTAAATATGGAAATTGTTTCAGACTCTCAATTAACCCAGTTATTGCCAGGGTGGTATGAATTTATTAATTATTTATTTGCTATGAATCAGAAATACTCACTGTTGAGCCTATTCTCTAACTATACAGTGCACCCCACAATATGGACATATTAATATTGTCATATTCCAATATTTACACAAAATACCATCTACAGCAAACTCATGTGTTTAGACTTAAGTCATTAAAAGCCAAACTAAGCTAAACCAATCCTTAACAACCTGGCTTAATCTATCTACTGAAAGCTACAACTGAATCACTCAATGATGCTTAAATTAATTCACATCATGACATGACCATTTAATTGCAATTCATATACAGTTGTTTCCAGCTAGTTATGGCTTAATTAGTGCCCTTTGTGGCTCTATGTAGCTACCTATAGCTGAACCTTATTTATGGGTATGACTGTACACCTTTGTTTTATCTAGATCACCAAATTGATTAGTAGTGCCAAGAGGACACTGCTAACACAATCGAGTTATTAAATATTCATCAGTTACATTGTACTGAAGACAACCTAGGTATTGGGCGTATGGTAGGCCATAAATGCAAATATATCATGTTATGAAATATTAATAAAACGGGTTTATGTTGAAACCTAGAAACAGAGAAAGTTATAAAGGGAAGTATACCATTCCTTCACTATTACGGTACCTCTTTAATGTAGCCTCTTTTATAAGAAGAAGTCAGCCATCTAAATATTATTTAATTATCCAAAACCTAGCTAAATATACAAAGATAACAAATAATACTGGTCCTAATATACGCACATCTAAGCTAGAGACACTGCACTGACTATTATATTGCTTTATTTGGTAATAGAGACACTGTGAAGGATACTCTGGTAAAATTCCAAAAGTGACTAGAATAGAGATGTTTTAGTGAAGGTATGTTGTGGGCTTGAAATGTTTTTTATACCACCACATACACATCCTACGCGCAGCATCAAATTTCAACAAATTCCCAAAATGAATTGAAACTGTCATGTTTCATATTGCACACGATATCTTTATGAATTTGATATTCTGTATAGCATTTCCGTGATATTTCATCATCAATGTTGTTGGCAAATTGGAAATAAAAGCTTCGTGCTTGATGCGAATTTGATAACCGTGGCTGACATTTCCTGCTTTGACATAGAGCAAAAATGTACACGATTTCATGACGTTCAAAATGAAGGTTACAACTGTTGAAGGGATACATTGTCAAGAGAGGAGAATTACATCATATTATGACGTCGAGATAACATAACATAACATAATATTTATTAGTCACAGAGTGAAAGTTTGATCTCTGAGATATGACGTCATCAGTAGTCACGTGACCTCATTCCATCTCAGGTCACTGCGGCAATCTGCGGAAGGGACTGGCTACTTCCATTATGCATGTCCTAATGACGTCACGACCACTTTTTTTTTGTCTTGTTTTCCTCATATTTTCGCTGTACCTTTCTGTCATTTCTTGGAGGCCGCCTTGTAGCGGAAGTTGTTTTTGTGTACATTATTCACTACCGGAAGTTGAGCAGGCCCTCGTTTCCGCCTCATTGGTGGTAAGTCGGTACCGACGAGTGTCGGAAATGGATAGCGACTGTCGCGGGATTGCTAGACCGAGAACTCTGACATGCTGTGATATTTTAGCATGAGTTGCGAGCCATGCGTTGTATTAGGCGTCTGGTGTGTTTACCCTAATTCTTTGTCTGCCTGCTTTCCTCTGAATTGCTGACCTATGACCCCCACCCCTTACAACCCCCCAACCCAACCCCCATCCACCAAGATGCCTATCTCTTGGTGCCCTAATACATCATATACATGTAGGGGGAACAATAGACAGGTCACAGAAGAAGAAGGAAAGAAGGGAAGAAGGAAAAGAAAGACAGAAAGACAGAAAGAAAGAATCATTGTAATCTAACTTGATTCAAATTACTTATTTTGTACTTCAAACTAATATAAAATGTTGCATATCGACAACATATATCAGGAGCATTTGACATGACCGGGTTCTTGAACAAATTAATTGAAAAGAGAGAAAGAAAGAAATAAGGAGAGGAAGAAAGAAATAAGGAGAGGAAGAAAGAAATAAGGAGAGGAAGAAAGAAATAAGGAGAGGAAGAAAGAAATAAGGAGCGAAAGAAACAAATAAGGAGAGAAAGAAAGAAATAAGGAGAGGAAGAAAGAAATAAGGAGCGAAAGAAAGAAATAAGGAGCGAAAGAAAGAAATAAGGAGAGGAAGAAAGAAATAAGGAGTGGAAGAAAGAAATAAGGAGAGGAAGAAAGAAATAAGGAGCGAAAGAAAGAAATAAGGAGAGAAAGAAAGAAATAAGGAGAGAAAGAAAGAAATAAGGAGAGGAAGAAAGAAATAAGGAGCGAAAGAAAGAAATAAGGAGAGGAAGAAAGAAATAAGGAGAGGAAGAAAGAAATAAGGAGAGAAAGAAAGAAATAAGGAGAGAAAGAAAGAAATAAGGAGAGAAAGAAAGAAATAAAGAGAGGAAGAAAGAAATAAGGAGCGAAAGAAAGAAATAAGGAGCGAAAGAAAGAAATAAGGAGAGGAAGAAAGAAATAAGGAGAGGAAGAAAGAAATAAGGAGAGGAAGAAAGAAATAAGGAGAGAAAGAAAGAAATAAGGAGAGAAAGAAAGAAATAAGGAGAGGAAGAAAGAAATAAGGAGAGGAAGAAAGAAATCAGGAGAGGAAGAAAGAAATAAGGAGAGAAAGAAAGAAATAAGGAGAGAAAGAAAGAAATCAGGAGAGAAAGAAAGAAATAAGGAGAGAAAGAAAGAAATAAGGAGAGAAAGAAAGAAATAAGGAGCGAAAGAAAGAAATAAGGAGAGGAAGAAAGAAAGAAAGCAAAAAAGAAGGAGAAAAAAAAAGAAAGAAATAAAGGAGAGAAAGGAAGAAAAAAAGAAAAAACAAAAAGAGAGAAAGAAGGAAAGGAAAGAAGGAAAGAAAGTTACAATAGTGTGAATAAAACTAAAGCCACGGACTTTAATTTAAAACTAGAATCGTTTAATTTGAACCACATGCTACTGACATGCCTTCAGGGCCTTCAGGGGCTTCAGGGCCGATTCCTGATCACGCATTTTAGAATCATATTTCATGTTGATATATCGTATTACAAGTGTCACCTTTTTACATCATATTTCATGTTATATCGTATTACATGCGCTTTAGAATGAGACTCCAAGCCATGAAGACCTTGGGAACTGAGTCTAAAAAAAGTAGCTTTAGAACACGATATCGTCTATTCTGCTAGGCTCCGTAATTGGGCAATCGGATGATCTCCAAAATGTTCAGCCACTTCAATGGCACAATGAGAGGTTAAACTGCAAGGCCACAGTGAGAGGCCACAGTGAGAGGCAACAGTGAGAGGCAACAGTGAAAGGCAACAGTGAAAGGCAACAGTGAATTGTAGTCATTGCTCATTCCCTGCATCCAGCAATTGTGATGACCTTGGGTGCCAGGAATTTTGTTTTGCCTTTTTGAATGGAGCCCCATCTATCAGTGTTTTACTGCAGTACTGAATTTATGCTGGAATTCAATGTACAAATCCAACAGGTTTTAGATTGTCAGCCAAAGAGGGATAAATTACCAGTATTTATGGCATATACAGCCTTATGATCGTTCATTAAATGTGATGCTGACACTAAAAATACTTTTCATCGATGTGCAGCAGGTATCCATCAAAAGGCCAAATCCACTGGTGCAAATTATGAAATAGAGAACCCTCCACTGAGGCAGGGAGTAACAGTTAGGCAGGCCAGGCAAAATTTATAGTCTCACTGATTACCACACGAAAAGGGTCAATGGAGAGTTTTAATTAAATCCCAATATAGTGACGCCTCAATTTGTTTTCTATTGTTGGTCTAATTGCTGGGGTAGAATGACATAATAGCTCAATTGGACCCCCACAATAATATACATTTAGGGAGGAAGGAATGCCCATATATACACAACCAATGAAGATGCTATGTTGGGCCATCCTAATGGGCCAGCAGCTCGATAAACATTTGGTTTGTAGAGATTGCTTTTGGGTTGGGTGGCCTGGGAGATGGCTGTACGACAACAGCAGCAGTAGCAGCAGTAGCAGCAGCAGTAGCAGCAGCAGTAGCAGCAGCAGCAGCAGCAGTAGCAGCAGTAGCAGCAGCAGCAGCAGTCCTTATAAGATCCTTCACACCCTGCACCGACCCACAGAGTGTTCACCTTCTTATCAGAAGGGAACAGGAAGCAGGAAGTTGCAGAGGATAAGCATCCTTTTGAGATAGTCCTGCAGCTGAGCAGAGACAACACCCTCTCTTAAACCCCAGGAAATTGGGTCAATTGCACACTTAACCGCCTTAAGGGTTTGTCTAGGCGTCTTCTGATTGGATGAATGTCATATATCAAACACATGCACTGATAGGTCCTTAGAAGTGGCAAGGCAGAGATTTGTGTTTTCGTGATATTTTGTCATGAGGAGGTTTCTTGTTTGAAGTGTAAAATGTTGCCATGACAACCACATTGGTAGCTAGACTATTGTCCTAGTCATCTCAAGACATTGAGATTTATATATTTACATCAAAAGTTTAGAATTTCAGCATAGCAGGCTTTTAATTGAAAGTGAATACTGATATGTCTCAACATGGATAGATATTTATAACTTATGTCAGGTGTACATTTGGAAAATACTTTGTCTGAATTCTGTTAACAAAAACTCAACCAAGTCTAGACATCTGTAATGACATATAGCCAAAACTTGCACACACAATTTCCACACAATATGTCTCACAATGTATATAGACTGCATCCTATTACTCCAATGATTTATGATATCCATGTTTGTACTCTTTAGAAACAAGCCATGACTAATGGGCAAGCACTTTAATACTTAATAGGCTGGTAAATTTTAATGCCCGAATGGTGTGCACTAAATAATTCATTATTCTAAGGTGACATTTATGCTTAAATTCGCCGATCGAATGTTGCTTCACTGATGATTGAATAATTTTTCTGGCGTTCGATTTGGAATAGATGGCTTACATTAGTGTAAAGTGGCACATGTAAAAGTCCACTTTAACTGAGCAAATGCCAAAAAATTAAAACAAAATAAAATAAAATTGTTTAGAATACATTTTAGCTATTTTAAGTTGTGCATATTGTCTGCCTTGACTTAGTAAGTTTGACTAAGTATTAATTAGTCAGTATTTTATGACTACTCAGTCATCAGCAGTCCACATTTTTTATCATGTAAAAGTGATTTTTTTACTAAGAAATTAGTCATGGACAGACATGACTTTGACTATATGACTAGCTTCTTAGATCTCAGAGAATATTGACTAACCAGTTAGTCAAAAATTAATACAGATGTAAGTCATTGTAAAACCATAAAAATATAAAGCAGTCAAAATGTGTAAAACATTAGTCATAAATGTATAAAATATAGTGCTTGGACCAACAGACTACTCAAAGAGATGTGAAGTGGCTTACTGAAAAAGTGACTACACAGCTGTCTGCCAGTACAACTGTCTGACTGCCCAACTGTCTGACTGCCCAACTGTCTAACTGCCCAACTGTCTGACTGCCCAACTGTCTGCTACTGCAGCTGGGTCTGATGCGGTTCTTTGAAAGAAAAATAACAACATTCATGATAAATACTCCAGTCTGCGGACAGTGTTGGTTTACTGCCTGGCACTTTGTAAATCGATGTCTTGTATTTCAAATATATCCTTCTTGCTCAGCATTCCATATATATATATATATTATTTACTGAGCAATATGCAGTATATTTGTAGGGTTTTATGGAAATAACTATTGTAATATGATATATTTGTGCTTTTGTGACATTCTTGTGACCTTTTTTTGGAGCAGGCATCGCTGCTACCCTCTTAGAAATTATTGCATGTTTCAGAAAAATGTTTGTTTCACTGTTGTCCATCCATACTTCTGTGTGAAATCAGCCAAGATATTGTTTGTTCTTAGACAATGATTGTATATATCAAACAATGATGTTGGTTAGCTTATACACGTTCAATGTCTAAGGCCAAACAATATCTTGGCTGATTCAAAAAGAAATTTTGGATGGACACAGGTGAAACAAAGATTTGTCTGAAAACAGACATCTCTTCTTAGAGTGTATTATTGGGGGGGGGGGGGGAGGTAGTGTTGTCACTTATAATTCAATTTGATAATCACAGAATGGTTGGTTGCTTGGTCGGCCATCTTTGCTGTAATGATGCCCATTTATTGAGTGTGTAAACTCTGTTAAAGCTCTCCCAACTTTTACATGGTCCACATCAACCCTGAAAGGTTGACTATTTTACACAACATACTGAATAATTTATGAGGTAAATTGACTTCAATTAGCGATACGAAATTTGGGATGGATTCATGTACTCGGGTGCTCATTTCTATCTATCTACCTTTCTACCTACCTATCTAGCTATCTATCTAGCTATCTATCTATCTATCTATCTATCTATTATCTATCTATCTAGCTATCTATCTATTTATCTATCTAGCTATCTAGCTATCTATCTATATATCTGTCTATCTATCTATCTAGCTATCTATTTAACTATTATCTATCTAGCTATCTAGTTATCTAGCTATCTATCTAGATATCTAGCTATCTAGCTGTCTAGCTGTCTGTCATTCTCTGTCTTTCCTTCTGCTATCTAGCTATCTAGCTATTTAGATATCTATCTATCTAGCTATCTAGCTGTCTGTCATTCTCTGTCTTTCCTTCTGTGGCTGTCTTTTAATCCCCGTTATTCTGTTCATTTGGTGCAAAAACCTGACTGACTATAGTGCAGATTAACAAAACCCAGTGCCAAAAACCTGCTTTAAAAACCTGCTAAAAGGGTGGTAGTCAGGCTAATAAACAATTTATCATCCAATGGACTTTCTTGGGTTCTCTTAAGCCGCAGATATGAGGATAGCTTCAGATATCTTGGCACAATGTTTAGGAAATGAGTGGTGTGGACATATCTATCTTCTGATTTGGCATCACCTATCAGCAGCCAGAAAGCAGCTGTATGTGGTAGCATTTCACAGCAGTCAATAAATTTATCGTGTGGGGGTGTCTAGATTGCCTTTCTGTGTGCTGAATCTACTGATAAGCCTAATAGTTATTCGATATACCACCAGTATCATTTTAATATGGACTACATCCCATATACTCCATAGAAATGGTGCTAGATACTGCATGGGCTTTGTTGCTCAAGCTTTGAAGGACTGTGGCTTTGTTTTGCATGGACATATATTGTTTGGTTTTAATCTGCTTTCTAAATGTCAGGGCACATGGTATCAACAGCCAAAGTTCAAGGTCATATACACAATGTGTATTCTCCCGAAGCACCAACAACAGAAAAAGAAAGGCAAAAAGTTCTCTATTTTCCTGCTCTGTTGTTTTATATCTAGTTATGGTAATACATTTTATATTTAACAGGCATGGAATTTTTCATACATGCAATTATGAAACCTGTTTGTTTCACATAGCATTAAAAGTTATCAACACATACTAATGTATATATTCAGCGGCGGATCCAGAAAATCTCAGACGGGGGGGGGGGGGGCATTAAATTATCCGTGCCTCTCTCTGACTGATGGGTATTATTGTAATGTAAAATATAGCGCCGAATGGGAAGGGGGGGGGGGGCGCCCCACTGGATTAAAAAAAATATTTTTTTTTCTATGGTGAGAAGCCAGCTTTGAAGTAGTCTCTTGTACTACGGACACTATACTACCAAAGTATGAGACAAGTCTTTCCTATAAAATATCATAAGCCCATCAATAGTCTAAGTTTTTGCTGTAGCTGAAGTCTATCTCACAATCACAAGTTAGAGCTACAAACGAGCATGGATCAGTTCTCACAGAACTCAAAGTAGATAAATGATGAGTTCATTAAAAGCCTTAGGCAGTATGGCACAGGATCAAATCAATCATATTATATGAATTAGTGACGATAGCCGCCTGGTGTAATTAGGCAAGCATGTTGATGAATCAGCAAATTAATACAAAATGTCACTGGAATGTGTAGTTATAAATTATGCATCAAAAAGCAATAACCGAATAGTCTGCATAACATAATATTCCGAATTACATAATTGATTGATATGTTATTTGTTATATCTACAATATTAATTTTTGATAACATTTGGTTGTAGTATTAATCAAAACTGTCACAGGGTCCTAGGTTCGAATTCTAGGCCCTCAGGAGCAAGCTTATTATACAAAGGATTATTTTATGTAATAGCTAACTAACTACACATTCAAGTATTACTGAAATAAATGTACGTCTTTATTATAAATATTAATTGTCTTTTCCTGTGTTTTAATGCATATAATTGACATGATTTTGTACATAGCTCTATTTCACATGACCTATCCGATCGGTCATTAGCATACACTGACCTTGACCTAATTTCTGATGCACTCCAGTCTAGCTGATGTGGTGTCCACTCTGTATAGATTTCTATGGATCCATGGATCCTTGAAAATGCATCGTTCCTGTTCAACCTGTTGATATGGGACCCAATGAATAATGAATTCGACGCGGCTGAGTGGCCATGACCTCTCACATGACCCACCGGAAGGACTTGAATATCTGCATTCGTTACGCTTGGTTGACCACCAGTGATTTTATTGATGGTGGAAACTCCACAATGAGCGATAGGAGCCAATTGTTGCTGCTCTAATGACCAAACTATTGACCTATTTGTACAATAATTTGATCCCTGCGCTCATAATAACGACTTGGATCGATCGTTTCTCTATAGATCAGGAGGCGAGAACAGATCAAAGTAGCTAGTGCAATTAGGTCATATGATGTGAATGGCAAAATGTCGGTATTTCTTTACAAAAAATATGCTTTTAGAGGTCAAATATACGTCTATTTTGACGGACATTTATTTTATTTATTGGCACGTTGAATACTGTTCAGTTGAATTTAGGCACACAGGTTTGAGGACTAATTTCTGGGGCTAGACCACCCTACTCAAGGTTATTGCCATATAATGGTCAAAGAGTTCTTTTCGATCGGTTTGAACTCATTGAGAGCATTCAGCTGGGCTTTGTGAGCAATTCTCTTGGTGCAAATCACCCAGTGTGAGCCCAAGTGCATTGTGACGGCCGTACATAGCGTCAGTGACGTAGGGACGACTTTCTTTACGTTCTGTAGGGCGGCGTATTGACGTTGTTTTGAATGGAACTCTTCACTTTTAGAGAGCAGCTCATAAAGCCTCCACGTGCCCCACGTGGCCCTTGCAATCGCCCCTTCAGCACTGGAGATTTCCAAAGGGAGAATGAAAAAAGAAGAAATGCAGGAAGAATAAAGAAAGAATAAAGGAAGCATAAAGGGGCTTTTGCCGTTGTCTAATCAACTAAGTTCTCTCTTTCATGGTCACTAGGCCCCAGGCTGCTCCTGGCTACACAGTAAATGATATTTAGTGCTGTGAAGAACTTGTAGGTTGGTAGGAAGAAACTTTTATTAATCAGTTCTTGGTAGCTTGTGTTTTGAAAGCAATTTTTGGTTACATTTCAGCTTTCCTTATCACCCAGATTAATTAAATGCTTCTGTATGAGCATGCCCTGTGCTGCACACAATTTGTCATGCTGGTGATCAGGAAGAGCTTAATCTCAGCAGATCCACGCGGCACACCATGGAAATTTAACTCAGGCAAAATGCATGGGTGTTATGCATGGGTGATATGCATGTTGTGTTATGCATGTTGTGTTAAGCATGGGTGCTATGCCTGTTGTGTGATGCAAAATGTTGAAAACCAAACAATTCAGCCTTGGAAGCTTTTGAAGGGGCCTGCAAGCAATTTGTGCTCTCAGCTTTGGTGCTTGGTTTGCAAGGGTCAATATTGTTCCACGTGTGAAGAGTCAATTAAGGGGAGAGTGGGGGTGGGCGGGGGGTGAAAGAGAGAAAGAGAGGGGGGGGGCGGAGGAATTAGGAGCTATTAGGGTGGTGGAGGAATGAGTTAGAAGAAAGATGAGAGGAGATAATATAACACAGAATTGGATGAGATAAGATAACACTACAAATCATTAAGATAAGATCTATCTGAAAAAATTTAAATTGCTTTTATAAGCTGATAATTTATGAGCTGCACTCTAATTTCTCACTACGTAAAACTATCAATTTTGCAGCACTATATTGAAATGATATTCACAATTCAAGTTAAATCTATGCCATACAAACATTGCACCTAGCATGTACTTTGCCAGTACTTTGCACGTTACGTTGCAATAAATACTTAAATGGCCATTTCGCGTGCAAGCATGACACTGGCACAGCACGATGAGTAGAATCACACACATAACAGACCGCTCCTGGAGTCATTAGCATAGCCCTTCATAATGTCCATCAACATGAGCAGACACATTGGTGCGCCCAGACAACACCCTGCAATAATATACAGTTGCCAATACACAACTGCCTCTATGCATGGCCAATATATTATTGCCAATATGCTGTATTGGCCCCTGGGAATTGCCACTCTACCCATAGTATCAATTTGTTGATACACATCGGGGTTCACAGCATACTTTGTGCACTGGGGCAAGCATGCAAATATGAAAGATAGCATACAGGCAAGAGATGAGTTTTGTGATATTCACTAAAGCCAAACGCATTGCCTTATTTGAAAGCAATGTGAGTCAACCATAGTGAAAAAAATAAAAGATGAATTAATATATTGCAACTGTAATAATTGAAGTACAGTGAAAGCAATGATGAACAAACAAACAAACAAACAAACTAACTAACTAACTAACTAACTAACTAACTGACTAACTAAATAAATAACTAACTAACTAACTAACTAACTGACTAACTAACTACACTAACTAACTAACGAACGAACTGACTAAAAAACAAACAAACAAACTAACTAACTGCATAACTAACTGACTCAACAAAATAACTGACTGACTGACTGACTGACTGACTGAATGAATGACTGACTGACTGACTGACTGACTGACTGACTGACTGACTGACTGACTGACTGACTGACTGACTGCATTCTATGAGAACGATTGAACTGATCGATCAACCTGCTATTGTGCATACTGTGGGGAGCATGCTTTGGCTGTTGTGGTGAACCTTGGTCGAGTATTTTGATGGCATGCTTCTAACATGAGTGTGGGTTGATGTAGTTCCATGGCAAACTGTTTTTAGCACGATATGGTTGGTCTGCCAACATGCTAACCATGACCTAGAATGATGGGCAGAGATGCAAACATGCACAGCTAGTCAATAAACTAGGGCTGGAACCTGAGCTGCTATGAAGGCCAGGGACCTGTCAAGAGTGTGTCCTATAACATAATAAATGGATGCTATGGCAGGTAGGATAGGACCTCCATGGATTGGGTGGCACTTAATTGGTGACACTCTAAGGGTAGACAACTCATTAGCTGATGGGCTTATGACTTTGTGTCTCTTCAAAGGGCCAGGCTTCACACGTTATTGTCAGGATTAGTGCTATGAGATGAGTAACCTGCCTACAATCTGTTTGCTCAACAGCCCTGCCATGGAGTTGGCGCCATTGCTATGTGGAGTATTTGCAGGCATTTTTCATCCAGTTCCACTCTGGTGGAGCTCAATGCTCTTGTGCATGGATACAACACAACTTGTCTGGATGATACTTGTGTGTATAATATAGCATGCAGTCTACTGTATTCTTGCTATCCATTGTTATCGTGTAGCCACCCTCACAGATTTTCTTTGTGCATTGTTTGCAAGCAGTTTATATAGACCTTTATACATCAATGCCACTGTCTTTTCAATAATGCATTCGGGGTCAAAAGGTATCACCTTTACAATTAGCCGTTTATTGCCAGGTAGAGCGGAATGATGACAGAGCCTTTGTCATCTTATACAGCATTAAAGACCTGGTCCTGAGGCAGAATGGCTATTAGGCATCCAGGTGTCACTTAGGCCAATAAAACTATTGTAATTAAGTGTTATTTAGTGCATAGATACTGTAGCAAATGATAGGCGTTTGTGCTGCGTCTTCCTAATTATGAGGATAGATCACCTGTGAGATACAGGATATCAAGGCACTGCCATAAAGCAATGGTAGTCCTTTTGTTGACGTGAGATGGAGTAAACATTAATTAACTATTACACAAGCATAATTATTCAATAGATAACGTCCCAAAACTGTCTTAGTAGTGGCCCTGTGGAATACTCAATGATTATGTCAGTTAACCCCTGTAATAAGGCCAGTGATTCTTCTATCACTTATGGTGTTAAACAAGGTGATATATTGTTACCAACTCTGTAATTGGGTATGGGTGGTCAATGTTTGTGACATATCATTGCTTTTGTCTCTTGTATCTAATGCAACACAAGGGTAATTGGTCTTTGTATGTAGCTACACTAAAATGACATATAGTAATTATCTGACAAATATTCTCTGAATAATTTCTGACGTTTAATCAGCTTTCTTATACATCAAAATAAAAATTATGATATATTCTTTCTTACCATGTTTCAATAATAACTGTATGATCTATAGACTGCTCGACTTCAGTTTGAGGTTTGAAAACTTTTAGTTATATATAAGCTCTTTAATGCACGCTTCAAAGCATGATGCACACTAATATGTTAGGCAAATGCTCAATAAACAAAGAATCCAGGAAGCCCTGGGCCAAACACAAGCATTAAAGTATTGACTTTGGGATTGTAGTTTGCCAGTGATTACAGTCATCATGCATTGCAACAACTAGCCACAAAGAAATGGCTGATAGATCTTCAGGGTACCATGATCAAGGCACTTGGATCTGGCGCTCTGCAGCTGCGACCGTTCCTGTTGCTGAAAGTTTAATCACTGCACCGGAAATGAGCTGTTTTGTAGCCATGGTCACCGATTGTTGTCACGGTCACTGGAGCGAATAACCTTCGATTGTGTGGAATCAATTGTTGCAATAGCACACTGATGCTCAGACTCTCTGACTTTTGTTATTATTCCTCAATTAAGGGTAATCACGGGTTTGGTTTAATGTACCAGCAATTAAGGCACCCAATGGTAAACACACTTAAAGTTCCCTAAAACTGGGATTTCATTCTAGAAAGTATGTCCAATAATGGGACAACCTCAATGTTAGGAATACTTCATTGTAGTTATTTCCATAAGGTTTCGTAATTTTAGCCATCTGCTGTAGTTTAAATTTTAAATAAACTCAGTTTCCTTAATTACCGTGAACTAAAGCAACTCAAAAAATTAGATTTTTAAAGCTGTGACATCGTTACTTTTCAATTCCTTCGTTTCCTCTTTTATCGCGCACAACAACACGATTCACCCAGACACAGACAAGACTGATGCTCCGGTTGCATGCGTTTGAACAAAGAGAAAGGAAAATGTACACTGGTTTTCCCGTGTCCCCCTTTAGGAGTAAAATATAACATCCTGTGATCTTGTGTCTTTGTAATTCATAAAAAATTCTACTCTCTCTTTCATCGTCTGAGAACCATGTTAATAGACCACAATGGGTGCCAATCTAATCTTGCTGTGTCCCTGCAGATCTAAATCCTATTCAGACCGTGTCCTGAATCGGTGGTGGCACCCAGTGAAGTTTTATCAGTGGATAGAATGTCCCTTGGCCTTGCTTGGCCAGATGTCCAGAGCATTAGGTGAACCAGACTGTCTCTTTTTATTGGCTGCATCTAAAAGACTGCTGAGCTGCAATGGGGTGATGCAGGGAGCACCAATGACTCTGTTGATGCTGTGCATCTGTGTGTGTGTGTGTGTGCAATGATTTCTGAATAACTCACAGCTTGTAGTACTAGCCACTCATGTTTAAATCTGTACTATGAACACTTTTTTAGCTGTATTTTGTTCTGCACAATTTATTCTACAACTACGAATGGGCTTTTAGTTGATGGCCCACACATATGACGCATCAATTGCTTGTTTAAGCAGAACAAAAGAGCTTTGGCACTGTCATGTATATTTTAAGGAATCTAAAAATATAAATCATCAGATCTAGTTAGATGCTCCTCAAGTAACTACAACACCCACTTACTACAGCCAGTGGATACATATATGCAGCAACTTCACTTCTTGAATTACTACATTGTAATATATCATCTGGAGGGTACGCATACTTTTGCAGTGGTTGCAATGGGTCTTAATAGAGGTTATGCCATCCAGCTCATTAGAGATTTGAAGCTGAATCTGGTGGCAGAAACCAACAATTTCTTCTCTGCCTATAAGATGATCCCAGTCCTAATCTGCTCCCTAATGTCTGTGGAAGCTTTGATACAAGGTTCAGGCACCCGAATAGCAGGTCTGCATGAGGAAATCCTTTCAATGTATTTTTTATGTCTGGGGAACGAGTTTGCCGAGTTCAAACGCATATGTCAAGTAAGGTTTTTACAGATTATATGTCTGGTATAACTACGTCCCCTTTAATTTGGAAGATTATATTCTTAGCTCAGTGTAAACGATCTGCAGTAGAGCTGAGAAGTCGTGTATCCAGCTTCATACCATTCATCAGAACTGATAGAAAAGTAGTAGATAGTGCAATATAAGTCCTCCTTATTCTTCTCACTGTGTCTATGTTGAGCCAATTGAGACATAATTATCTACCCATCAGTCAAGACAGGCAATTCTGTATCACTCAGATGGCCTCCATTTTTTGCACTGCAGATAAAACAACACCAGATTGTCTCACAAACAGGAAACTGGTGCAGAGCAGGCAATGGATTGTACGGCAGTTAACCCTCCTTTCTGGCTGTCTGTGCAAACTTAGTGCACACTGACAAGACATGCACTGTATTGACACAAAGTTTGCAGGATCAATAGAGTTAAACACACTTGACACCTTCGTTTAATTTATGTGACCCAAGCTTCAATAATTAGGTTAGGAAGTGTTTGCTGAATAAATTAATGGCTCAGGAATTGGTCGGCTCTCTTATAGACATAACGGTTTATAAATGCCTAATTACAAGTAATTTTGGCCTTTCATGATTCTTGTCATTGATCGAGGCAGGAATTTGGGATTTGTATAAATCTTAACAGGTCAAAATGTGTTATTTTGTGTATGTCTCATCGAAAAGAATTCAACATGCGATTGAACTTGTAGTTTATTATCAATCGAAAGACACTAAATATCATGTATTAGCCTGGAGATATGCCAGAAAAGGTGGCCCCTTGACATTAACTTGGGGCTTGCTCAAGACCACCTCACTGTTGTGATTACTTCATGAGTAAGAGTAATCAAAAATCTCCCCAAGTGTTTGGTCATCATCGTATTTCACATCAGTATCACGATAAGCTGAAAACTGAGAATGGAGATGGTTGGACCAGGGTGGTTACAATGGTGAGATACTTCTGTATGCATCACCATATGCTAGATCTTGCAATAGCTTGTATGCCACAGAAGCAGAGGACCATAGATCGATGTGGGAGACAACATTTCAGGAGGTCAAAGAAAGAAAATAGCTGTGACCTGAGGGAGGGCAAATGTCAAGATTAAGTGAGCAGCATGCTGCCAATCTGTGAAGTGCTGGGGGATCAATTTGTTCCCCTGTGATGGCCTTGGACCATATCCTTCATTCCTATTGACAGGACATTGACACTTCATTGACACTTCATTGACACTTCATTGACACTTCATTGACACATGTGTCTGTGGTTAAGTGCTCACTCGTGGTGGTGAAGATCTGAGGCGCCTTACTCTGATGGGTCATATCGACATCGATTATTACCAATGATCATCAACGATCATCAACGATCATCAACGATCATCAATTATCATCAATGCTTATCGACATTAATTTGGTGGCATTACTCTGATGGGTCATATCGACATCGATTATTACCAATGATCATCAACGATCATCAACGATCATCAACGATCATCAATTATCATCAATGCTTATCGACATTAATTTGGTGGCATTACTCTGATGGGTCATATCGACATCGATTATTACCAATGATCATCAAAGATCATCAACGATTATCAATGATCATCAATGATTATCGACATCAATTTGGTGGCATTTGATTAAATAGATCACTGAGGATTCTCAAGATCATTTAGAAGTGGTTTTCAAGGTCATATCAAGGTCACCCGATCATGGGATGATCACCATTGCCCTCTAAACCAACTGAGTGGAATGATAATTATTAGCCCGAAGGATTAATGATTATTGCCCTTTCAGATGACCTTATAAGGCGTGCACCCCACCACTGAGCCCTCCCAGCGCCCTCTACGGCACGTTCTCATCTGTATTGCCCTCAGAAGGACGATACCTCATGCCTGATGACTGCCCAGGGCTCACCCCAACCTCATTTGACTTCAGCAATGGCTGGAACTGAACTATTTTTGCCTTAGTTTTAGCTCACTTGTTGCTGGTGGTCTTACACCCAGATGATTCTTCATCTTCAAAATAGCCTCAATATATTCTATTCTGTTGTATTGCTTGTATGCTACTGGCCTGAAGCTTAGTCAGCTAATATTTATCTTGAATCTTGAAGTATTGTATGACCAGTTATAATGAAGAGATTATAAAGTCCACACAATTTTTCACAGCAATATTTACCACGTGTGTGGGGTCTTTTGCCCCAGCATAGAAACCGAGTACAAGACAATTAGTTTCATAAATGTTGTCGACTCTAGACAGCTGTAGCAACATATTCCTGGCTGTAGCTATAACTGACTAAAGCCAGCTGCGTCTGTCTGGCTTATGCCAAAAAATATAAACCATGGCAAATGTATAAAGTTTATCTAATATATCATAATATGTACTTTTAGATCTGGCTTTGAGTAGCCAACCATAGCCAGACAGTTCCGTTTAGTGACTGGTAGCATCGTATGGTAGAAGTTGTCTAGCTTTGGCTAGGTTCAATTTTTTTAACCAACATAGTTCAGTAACAACTTAACCAGTCTGCTTGTGATGCAATATGGCCACTGCTCTTTGAGAGTTTGTCGGTCAAACTGCTACAGACCTTTCACACTTGTAAGTAGCGAAGTGGCGTTTAATGTTAGGCAATTTGGCACTTGCTTAGTTTGGCCGTGCTTCCACTGAAGTACTGATGCAGTTAGTATGTGAACTTCGGTGGTTAAGACAAGCCAAAAAGCCATCACTTTTTGTTTTCTTTTTTCACCCCATTTCTTCTCGAGTGATGAAGGAAGCGATCGAACTCTAATGATGCTCCCTCAGCCTCTGAATCACCTGATCAAAGATGCTGCTAACAGACTCCAAAATGGAGTTAATAATTAAAGCCACTTTTTGCTCATCTTGGCCAAGACTCGTGTATGGCGTTTTCCTTTATCGATTGGAGAATGTTAAAGGAAGTGTTGCCAACTCGTAATTTAATAATTGCAATGGTGCAGCCAGTGAAATCCAATTCACTAGAAATGGAGGAACGACTGCAATTTGCCATGGATTTGTACAGGCTTTACTAGCAGATTTCATTACATCTCTTCTTGGTGTCTTCAGCCAATTGAGTCGTGCTGCCAACTCAAGTTCTACAAGCCAAATATTCGCAATCAAACTGCTGTCACACTCCTAAAACATTGTGTACCAGCAATTGCAGCAGTTTGAACATATGTAGAGCCTTTTTAACTAAGATTGTATGCAGTTGTGACACCCTGTCTATTCCTAAGCACGTATCTTGGTTGCTGTGTTTGCTCTGTCTCCTTGGAACAATTTTTTGTGCCCACTTCAGGACCACTTCTGCTTGATGAGTCCTGTATCCTCCTGTTTACATGTCATGCACCCCAAGCCACCAATATATCAAGCATTACAGTGTATCCCCCAATATATCTAGCAATATGCCTACCCATATATTACCAAATATATCAAGTAATAATACTGCAATATAATCAAAAACCAATATATCATATGTACACGTATCTAACCAATATATTGAGTCATGCACCAACCAATTTAGACTGATGTAAGCAGTATGCTAGTTGTATCATATATTGCAATTGTCTATTAGCTGTATCATATTCCAAACAATATCAACAGCAATATATAACTAGATACAGTACAACATTTTTATAGTGGCTCATCAGCTGGGAGCTAGACTCAGCTAAACTAAGCTAGACTTAGCTAGACTTAGCTACACTTTGCTAGACCTCTATTGATACCCCGTACTGCCTCCTGCTAAACTAATCCAGCTATCTAAGTATCAGATAGATCTATTTACAAAATGTAACTAAATGTAAGGTCAGCCACTTTCCAAAAGTTTCACTGTATATTTACAAATATCAAGTATATACAGGTGGACACCAACTTATACGCCCTTGCGTTTGCAATTATACAATCATTTCATTAAAAATGGTCCGTCAAATTGAAACTAGACAAGTCTGTAATTGCTGGCTACTAAAAACCGGATCTAAAAGTACATATTTATGATATATTAGATTAATTTCTTAAATTTACCATGGTTTAAATTTATCCAGTTATAGATGTAAGTCGATTATTAGCTCCAGAAGTAGACAGAAGCAGCTGGCTTTAGCAGGTGAAGACCACATCCAGGTACAGGTCGCTACAGACAGCTAGAGTCGATCGTATTTTATGAAACTAACTGTTAAATCACATGTTTTGGTTCTACTTCTATGGTATTAGTTTACCTTACATCCCCCTCCTCACTGTCTATTAATTAATTTCCTCTATTTTAAGACAAACTGTTGTCAGACAAGATAAATGCTTAAGTTTAACTGTATCTGTTTGTGCTCCATTAATGTGTAAATTGTGCATGGGTTTGCTTGGAAATAAATTATCTATCTATCTATTTTATTTATGCACATATCTGCAGCTGTAACATTCACAACCTATACTTGCATAAGGATGTCTTTTGATGTGGATGGTTCTAAAAACTCCGTGCAGAGAGATGTTATATGTTATCTACAGCTTCAGAGGCTTGACAGCAAGGTCACAAATGCAGACTTCCACTTGATATCATGTTTAGATTGGACCAGACAGCATCTTATTATGTTCTTAGTAGCTTCCTTATTTCAGCCTTCAACGGATTTTTTCAGGCAATGCATGCCCGTGGTGTTCGCTGATAGAACCACTGAGCTCCTTATAGGGGAAATTCCAGCACTATTTTTATTTGCTGAGTCAATTGATTATCTCAGAAAAAGAGGATGGAGTCCTGGTTAATAATGAATTGTGTTATGAGCAGTTGTGTATGTTGTTGAGTGTTGGAAACTATAGTAATATCAGACTTACTCCAAACACTTGAAGATTTTGACAGATAGATAGATAGATAGATAAATAGATAAATAGATAGATAGATAGATAGTTAGATAGATATGGGAAGTGCAAGTTGTTGCCGCTATCGAGGGTTGATTGATGAAGTGAGAGAGAGAGAGGAGTCCACCAATGTTACACATTTACCTCATGGGTGGGAGCTTTTACTTGCCTCAGCATAGACACTGAGAACAAGGGACCACCAATTTATCGTCTCATCCGAACTTCATCCAGCTGGGATGATGCTCATGAATGTTGCCCGGGCCTGGGATTGAACCCGGGTCTTTCACAGGAGCAGGCGAGCGTCTTAACAGAAGGCAACGAATCCGATGAAGTGTTATATGCAAACCTTTGTTGTAGAATTGTTTTGTAATTTATAACCGTCATGCTGCTAATGGTATACACTCTTCACAGAGCAGGCATCTTGGCATTTTTTACTCATTGACCTCTCTTTGCACTTAGTTGAAGTATTTTGACTTCATCAGCAGACAATGGCCATGGTGAGGTCACAGAGTACAAAAACAATGGAGAAGTAATGATGTCATAATATATGATGTAATCAAAATGAGCTCAATGAGGCGAAAATGCCAACATGGCTGCCGCGCGAAAGGGGTGTACAGATGGACTCATCAACATAAAGTCACAGACCTTTGTTTTATGACTAGCTTGAAGACCTGACTTCTATTCATTTTTTCTTCCCTTTTAGTTGAATGTGTGACAATGGCATATCTTTGTCAACTGCGGTGAAGATTATAGTAATTGTATACCAATCCTACCAATATATCCTTTGTATTTTGGAGAGAGGAAGCCATTTGCAGTTATCCTGAAGCGGTGCACCCTGTCTAGGGCATGGAGCATGAAAGTCCTATTAACAGGTTAAAAATCAATAGCTTGGAGCCTGAAGCAACAGATAAGTACAGGGAGATGAATGAGTGCATATCGCTGGATGATGACCCCGCACTCATACTAGTGACCACTAGTCACCAGTCCTGTTAAAGTGGTCATTATGACTCATTAAAATACACGCTTCCATGGCAACCATTGTCCAGTACAAATGAAGTGACCAGAAAGTGCCGCAGAGGGCAGTAGTTGTTCACCTGGACATGTATCAAAAGTCAAAGTATCTTTTATTCATGTACAACAACTTTTAATGACCATCAAAAGAGATTTACTGCAGCCATGTAGAGTGTTTGTACATTGCCTTGAGGCTGCAACTATTGCAAAAGAGCATGTTTTCATTGTTAATCAATTCTACGAATGTGGCAACTCGCTGGAATTCACCATTATTTGTTGAGAACAGTTTGCAAAATATATGGCTATATGTATGGAAATCCTTGAAATAAATTATATGTGGAAAATACAGAAAACAAATGAATTCCATGTTTTAGACATCATACTTTTCTGTCATAGTTAAACCACCAGATGAAGAACTCTCTTAACCATGGAAATTCCAAGTCAATAGTTAGATTAAACCCGATGCTAGAAATTAGTATCCTTTAAAGTGTGTCATACTAGATCAAAGTGACATCAATTACGCTATAATATTTCATGGGTACTCGAATTAATAGTTGCTGACTCCAGTCAATATGGATTTCATTCGGAAGTACTCATTTTCCAGCGATTCATTTCTGTCTATTGTGTTTGTTGATGTTGGGCGCTGATCCAATAGTCATTTGTGCATTGATCCCCAAAGTAGGTCACGATCTCTAAACATTCACTTCCGGCTGAGATCGGCTAACTTCGGCGGCGATCGGGAGCACCGAGTAATTCGCGTCTTGCCGACTTCCGGTTACCACTTCCGGTCCCGTCGTCGTAACTCCAACAGGCCCCTCGTCACTCATCGATCGGTAATAAAGTGATACAGTGTTAAAGTGACCGTTCTATTTAATCGATAGTGGAGCAATCTCCTAACAATGGGTAATTATTGGGTATTGTTCTGTTGACCAAATAAGGGTATTAAGGGGAGTCAACGCTGCAATTTAAATATGCAAATTAATTCAGGCAATTTGCAAGCAAGTGTCAAGTTAGTGAAGCAAGTCAATGTGTCTTATGCAGCAAGTACAAGTACAATATAGAAAATATATTCATTTCACCCCAGTAGTGTAAACTTCAGAGCAACTTGTGTGGTCTACCACCATGAGTCATCTCAGTATGACGAATTATAGGGTGAATGGATGGAATTTGAAAATGGCATCATTCTATGACAAACAAACATTAATTTCCTCTGGAAAAATCATATCATACTCACTTCTGCTATATATGTGTGGGTCATATGATGCATATATTCTGTGCTTACAATCTATCAGAGAAATATATCATGGTATACTATATTGGAATTTCGTGGAGCCTGACTGGACTGTACTTTTGTACAATAATTCACATATTCTGTGGTGTGTTTTTTTATTGCCTCTGGGCCTGCAAAACCTACACATCAGCAATTGGGAAATGTTCTGACCAGAGGTCATCAGAGAATACTGACCATCTTTTGGTGAATCATTGAGGCGATGCTCCAGTAGTATACCACATGCTCATATACCATACATGAGCCACTACAGACAAGTCTGGCTTCTGAGAGCTCAGCCAGATTTAGGGAGCACTGGGATACTGAGATAGTGTGGTATACTGCTTGGTGAATTGTACATCTGCTGGCAGTATTTATTTCTTATGCTCTTTTCCAAGCTGGACTGATCCATCGATCTACCTGTCAACAAACAAGCCATCTAGCTATAGCTGTCTTCTGAAAGCTATAAAAAAGTCCATCAAGATGATGATATTAAAATGATGTTATTTAATGTATTGTATAAGTAAAATTAGAATCTATGAACTGTGAATCAGTTATTATTAACAGTGTGTGGGATTGCTTATGAGCGGATTGTTAGAGGTGTCTCCAGCTAGCAATGGCTTGGTTTAGCTTTTTCAAGCTATAGGTAGTTTATTCTTTCTTACTCAAACAGCTATAAGACAGGGCCATCATATACATATACACTGAAATATTAGTTATACAAATATATTATTTTATAGTTTAATACAGTTAAACAATGAAATTATAATGATTTGTTGAGCTGAAGGTCAACCTATGAATAATACTGTCATGAAATTATGGACATAGTAATGAATAACCTGTTATAAATGGATATTGACCTTTATTATTTTTATATAATTCAAACCTGATTCTGTAAAGGCAACCAGCCTGATAAGCCTTGAGTTTTTCTGGTCGCCATCCACTTTTGGTTAATAAAATTACTACAACTACTACTACTAACCAATAGTAATATGTTAAGACAGTCATTTCTATATAAGAAATATCTATATGCTGCATTCCTGCACATGGCTTTTAAGTTGAAGAAACTATGTCTTAACTGTACAACTAACAAGTAAAGCTGTACAGCTTTTAGTGGGTCCCAGATAACAGTTTGTAGCTGTAGCAACTTGCAGAAGGCTGTAACAGACAGTAGCATCTGTAAGCTCAAATGAATAGCCTCGCTTTCCTGAAGGCACAAACTGTCATGATCGCTGTGTCATGAGAGGCACCAGCGTCATTTTACATCATGACGCTGCGTCCTATAACGTGCAGAACGTTGTAATGAGCGTCACGGACGCCGTCATCCTGTACCCCAAGGCTAAGTGCGCATGTGTGTAAGATGGGGGCATGAACCCAGAGAACAGGTAGAGGGAGTTATATATTTGAGGTTTGCCTTCAGATTATTTCGTTGACCAGTTGTTGAAATATGTATGGTTTAACAATAACTGTTTAGACCAAGTAAACATCCAGCCATTCAGCCATTCAGCCATTCAGCCATCCATCCATCCATCCATCCATCTATTGACTTTTAAAATTAAGGCTATGGCATACAATGTAGTACACAGGTCATAATTTTAGATTCAATACCCACTGTCGAAGCCAAAGCCTAATGATTTCATAGCAGCTCCTATGGATTTTCCTTATGTGGAATCCATTTGTAATTTGATTATTCTGTGAGTTATTCTGTGAGTTTGTAACATCGGAAATACCATATAATGGTATTGCTATTATACCAATGGCTTGCGAGTGAGAATTTAGAACAGTGAGGTCACAACACTTGGTTTCCATATACATGTATAATGTCTGATTACAAGATAACAATCAATTCATGGGCTAAGGATAATTGACTTTCGTCATACATGTACGTGTATTAATGATAGAACCATTAGAGTAGTACGGAAGCCTATTAGTGCCACACACTTTTTTTTTTCTCTAATCTGCGTTTTTTTAACATTTTTTTTTTTTTTTTTGCGTTTTTCGTAAATAATATTTTTTAATTTACGTTTTTTCAACATTTTTTTTTTGAATTTGCGTTTTTCGTACATAATTTTTTTAAATTTGCGTTATTCGAACATAATTCTTTTAAATTTGCGTTTTTTCAACATAATTTTTTTTAAATTTGCGTTTTTTATACATAATTTTTTTAGGCAAATATTTGCGTTTATTCGCAAATTTACATTTGTTAGAACCATGAACATAAGTAGATCTACGGAATACTAAATCGGCCATATCTTAGTTAATATTTGATCTACAATTATGTGCGACCTATGTAGAGACTCGTCTTGGGCAGGGCTATCCAATAATCTAAGTTAGAAAATTCTTGATACAGTATAATGTATGACAACGGCACTGACAATATGTGTCGGCAAAAGCAGAAATAACTTTGTTTCCCTTCCTAGTAGTTTTTCTTGTAGCTGGGGTTTATTATGTGATGCTGACTTTAATTGCACCATGCTACATTTAAATAATATCTTGATCTATGCTAATTAAATAACTTTTCCCATCAATATAGGAGGGAGCCAAGATAGATCAATAACTAGATAGATAGATAGATAGATAGATAGTTAGATATGGGAAATGCAGCCCTCTAAGGCAAGTTCTTGCTGCTATCGAGGGTTGATTGATGAGATGAGAGTGAGGAGTCCACCCATGTTACACATTTACCCCATGGGTGGGGTCTTTTACTTGCCTTAGCATATAGACACTGACTGGTTTTAACTTATCAGGGCCCAATAGATTCCAATATGGCTCAAATAAAAGGGGGAGGAAGGGAAGGAAATGGAAGGAAAGGAAAGGGAAGGGAAGGGAAGGAAAGGGAAGGAAAGGAAAGGGAAGACTGGGGCCTGATAGAAAGAGCTGGGTTTAAGGACAAGGATGTCACATTGTGAAACAAAGTTATTCCCGCTTTGCAGACATATACTTTCAGTGCCGTTGTCATAGGTTATGCTGTAGCTTTAACTTAGAGAATTGAATAGCCCTGTCCAAGGCGAGTCTTTAGATAGGTGGCACATAATTGTCGACCACATATTAACAAAGATATGGCGGGTTTAGTAATTCGTTTAAACGATATAGTAACGATTTAGTAATTCCGTTTATAAATTTTAGTATTCCGTTTATACAATTTAGTATTTTGTTCATACAATTTAGTATTTCGTATATACAATTACTTTTTTTATTTCTCATGTCCTTAAAAGGCTTCCGAAGCAAACAAAACAAACTGGAAAAAATTATGTTGAAAAAACGCAAAAAAAAAAAAAATGTACAAAAAACGAAGAAAAAAAAATTATGTACAAATAACACAAATTTAAAAAAAATATGTTGAAAAAAGGCAAATTTTAAAAATATTATGTACAAAAATCGCAAATTTAAAAAAATTTTGTTGAAAAAATGCTAATTTGAAACAAATTATGTACAAAAAACGCAAATTTAAAAATATTATGTTGAAAAAACGCACATTTAAAAAAATTAAGTACGAAAAACAACGCACATTTAAAAAAAATATGTACGAAAAACGCAAATAAAAAAAAAATATGTTAAAAAAACGCAGATTAGAGAAAAAAAAATATGTGTGGCACTAATAGGCTTCCGTAGAGTACCATTCATACAAGTAATCTATTACCAAATATTACTGGAATGCATAAATTCCATCAGTACTAGTTTTACACTCATGGCTGAGATTAGGACCTATTGGAAGTACTAATAACGCTGACGTTATTACAGTTAATGATGGTAATTGTGACGCTAAAATCACTGATCTGGTTATGTCGCTGCCTCGAGGTAGTAGCATTTACGGCATACTGTCGCAAATAAACAGATGTTATTATGACGTCATTGGTGGTTAATAGGTTACCAGGTCACATGGTCCCTACAGTTCATTGTTTTGATGTGGAGTAGCCAATGGGCAGCCTAGATCACACAAAGTCCATTCCTGAATGCTTTTGATCTAAGTATTATGTAGCATGGTCTTAATGTGATGATTACTTAAGTCTATTGTTATGCTGTGGAATATATGAAAAATGGAAAATTATGACCGACATTTAACATCTTTATGTGACTGAAATGTCAAATAATGTTAAAAATAATATTTAAAAATGATTTCATTGCAAAGAAAAAATTTTGAAGATGATTTCAAGAGAATGATAAAATTCCAAATACAGTCATATTATATTGAAACTAAAGTCAGTTTTTTCCGTTTCGTTGTCTGATTTCTGTGAAATTCGAATCACAAATAATAGTTTAAAATAGACGAAATATCTGTGTTGATGCTTACATTTAAGGGTTATTTTTTTTCCTGGTCGATGAAGAGCAGTTGTACCAGCAATAGAAACTGTATAACTGTTGAAAATGTCATAATGATGATAAATATAATATTTTCAATAAAATAACATTGAATTCATACTATTGTATTAATTCTATGTGTCCATTCAGTATGCATGCTACAAATATTGAAATTTGTACAGAGAAATAGACCAAAAAAAAAAGTATTACAAGGAAAAAGGATATTGCCTTGAAGTACTCCCCAAGGATTTTCTGGTGTTTATTGACCAAATGTCAAATTTCATTAAAGGTCATGGGAAGGTCATTTAAGTTCACTTATGGTATCAAAAAGTCATTGAAGGTCATTGACCCAGTTGGACATGCTCAGAGCACTTAGCAAGGTTTCAAGAAGGTCACTTTTGACCAATAGGCTCATGGGACACCTACTAGACCACATTGGAACCCCTAGGGGTGATTTCTGGCATCAACTGATGTCCTTAGCGCTATTGGGGTTCATCTGGCAAACAAAGTGTTATATTGGACACATGGTATGTGGGTTGCATGTTATCAACGACAGTATAGTAGGGAGACTAATGAAAATAGATAATAGACTATTGCCATTAGATTGGACATAGTGTGTAGGTTGTAGACTTCAAATATTCAAATATAGATAGATTAGTGCAACAAACAGCAAACTAGAGAAAATAAAGCAAAATGTGAATTCTGTGGTACGATTCAAAATGATGGAATGATGGAATTGTTGCATGTTTTGTTTTTGTTTTTTTGTGGGCATTGTTTCATGCTAAGTTGCTAACCATGGAGCAGCACAAACTCATCAGAACAAATTCCAATCATTATACCTGATAAAAATGCCTCCTTTTTCTGTTACAATTCATTTATATTTTCCCATCTCTCCAGTAATGAAGCCTGCCTTCCCGTTACCTAATGAACTTTTTGCCAAAAAAAAAAAAATATTCGAATGGGAAAGGAAGCAAACAGTGTATGAAAATTGATACAGAAGGGCCATTATATTTTAGAAAATTGGGATTTGATTATTATATATAGATTTTATTGACATGTAAAATATCATAAGTGATACATATGTCATTCAGTAAAAGATAACATGAAAGAGACATTAATGTAAATACAGAAAGCAATAAAATTTCAATAATCAAGGTTCCAGCCACCAAGTTAACTTATAATACGTGTTTAAAATCCACATACACAATAGAAAAAAATACAAGCCGCTAATAAAAACATTTCACTCTTAAAGTCCAAAACATGACAAGCACATCATAACTAATAAACAAATAAACTAAATTAATAACTGTGTGGATACAGGAGATGGTTTTCTCTACACATCGGCTTGAAGGAGAAACTTTCCTAAACTAATTAATAACTCAGGTTCCTTGTTTGTCATTATTGCTGTAAACTTAGTTATATCATCTAGAGACAAGAAGTTGTTAATAAATTTAGTTGCATTCAAAAAAAGGTTAACACAGTGTTGCTCATTACCAGGACAGACAATCAAACAGTGAATTTCGTCTTCTACAAAGTTTAACGTACACTTTTCACATATTGCTGGCATTTCTGCCCATTTTGTACATCTCCGTGTTCGCATGAGAAAGTATAGCTGAAATTATGTACTGTACATTAATTTTGAATTCTACCATAATCTGCTACTATGTTGAATTAATTGTATCTTTCAAACTGTGCTAACAATACAATATACAACATACACAATGTATGAAATTGGGATATTTTCATTTACTTGTTAGTCAAAAATATGCTTTTGTAGAGTGTGGATAAGTGCTTTTTAGAATTGACAAATTTGTTTCACTAAAAACTTCAGAAACTTTCCCAGTCAATACATAACATGACTGGATGAAAAAAAGTGTTAACTGCAGCATACTAGGCATAATAAATTCATGCACTGTATGCTGCTTGTGACATATAAGCCTGTGAGGACTGGCTGATAGGCCTTGACAACAGACTGTTCCAATTTGTTTTGGCGAGACATACATGAAAAAGAGCCATGACAGCCACTTGACTACTCATGAAAATTTCATCTTCTCATATTTTGTGATGCTGCTGTCTCACTTATCTCCATGGTCGTAAAACTTATCTTCCTAATGAAAACATATATTGTTGACAAAACTCTTTAGATAATTTTACACGAATCTCTATGTATAGTTGTCTTTTATTTATTATCAGCTAAAGTCATTTCACAAAGTTTTCGTGCATCGATCTATCTTCCCAATCTTATTCATATCATGCTGTTGTTTTGCTTTCATTGTTTTGCAATGCCTTTTGTAGTCAGCTGACAGCAGCATAAATAATTTCTTTTTGCCTGCAAGAAATGACAAAGCCTCCAGTATCATTTCTGCATCAGAGAGAAAAACTAACACAGGTGCGAAGAAAACTACATTATTCTTGCAAACATTCAATTTATAGACAGTGTCATGACATATTCTGTATATATATATTTATGAAATGCTAGTAATATGAAGCCAGTACGAATCAAAGTGAGTTTTAGCTCAATTTAAGCTCAATTTCAGATCCCATATAAGTAGCATTCTGCCAAATAGACTCACAGAACTAAAATATAGACAGCAATGCCCTGTACTGCATACACTGCTGTGCAAAATTTTGGAAACGTTCAATAGTTTGATTGTGTCTTAAATTGATACTTCCAACGACGAAGGTAGAAACAAACTCATCCACATGTTTACCACAACATTTCTAACAGCATTATCACACTAACTGATTGCTGTTGTTGTTCTGCTATTATTATCAACATTTTGAAAACTTTTATACGTTTCAAAACTTCTGCACAACAGTGTACAGTGTATTATAAGTGGGTCCTGAATATCATTGCTTCATCAGCTGTATGAATCAATCTGTAGATCATAGAAGATGGATAGATAGGTATGGAAAGTGCATCCCTCTAAGGCAAGTTCTTGCTGCTATCGAGGGTTGATTGATGAGCTGAGAGAAGAGGAGTCCACCCATGTTACACATTTATCCCATGGGTGGGATCTTTTACTTGCCTCAGCATAGACATTGAGTACAATGGACCGCCAACTTAACGTCTCATCCGAACGACATCCATGAAGGGTGCCCGAGCCCAGGATTGAACCTGGGTCCTTCAGAGGAGCAGGCGAGCGTCTTACCACTTGAGAGGTTGCAATGACAAAGACAGCAACAACAGACGGACATACAGACAGCTAGACAGCTAGACAGCTAGACAGATAGTCAAACAGACATACAAGGCAAGTGTTGTGTCCTGAGCTGAGCAGACTGGCGTGCAGTAGTGTTCTTCAGAGATAGCAAGTCTCTGGTCATGCCGTGTCACTTTTGAATTGAGCAAAGTCCAACTGAGCTACCAAGTCCTTCTGAGCCCCTTGATCCTTATAAATTCCTCTGAAACCTACTGGTGAATTGTAGCTACCTCTGCAAATGATCTTGGCTACAAGGCTACAACTGAATGTAGTGATATCAGTGGTGATATCACCTGTGCTCTAGTTTGATATCACTTGTGCCCTAGTTTCATAGGCTATATACTTGTTAATTTCATTGTAATGAAGAAGCAAATTAATAAAACGATGATTTTCAGAAGAGGGATCAATAATTATTAGTTATTTTAACAGCTTTATTTCGTATTGTCTAAATATAAAATCTGAAACTTGTACGATTAACTGCTACAAGCAGACGTAATGATGAGATGAAGGGTAAATTGGCATCAATTCCATAATGTTATTCACCACATGAATGGGACATTTACTTGCCTCAGCATCAACACCATGTATTAACTACTGTCTATTTGGTATCTTATGGATATATTTATATCTTGTGAATACAATTTAATTTCCATGATGCGATTAGGTTTAAACATGGGAATATTAAAGGCTGAAATAGATTTCATTCGTTTTTCTGCAGAGCTGCTCAGCATGCATGGTGTAATTTTGCCCAATTTCACACAACAAGACAAAGTGCAAACCACTGATGATAATTGTGTTGTTGGTGAGAGATGATGAAACAGTTCATGGTACACTTGCAAATCTCTTCCATCTGGTGGACAATCAGCAACAAAGAAAATAAGCAGCTCTAATTGTCAATCACCGTTATGTCCTGCGCAGCACCTATTTGTTCTACGTTTCCTGTGGAAAAGAGAAAAAGCACAGAAAAACGATGCTAAGAAGAGTCTCTTCCAGTTTGTTCAGGGAACAGTAAGAGAAAGAGCACCGCCAAGGGAATAGTCTGTACAGCGACCGAAAGACAAGGAAAAATGTGAGGAAAACAGTTGGCGGATACAGTTCCCATAGGGTCATAAACACACACCCGCATGCTCGCAAACGTTTAGGAGGGCTAAGGGTTAAATGCAACGACTCCGCGGCAGAAAAAAGAGAGAGAGAGGAAACCCAACCATTGACAGGAGCCATTCAGGCCAGACTGAGGTCTATCTCATGCAGATTACTTTGCCTCACAAGTAAAGAGAGTCACGTGACCCTGTGTTAACGTTATTATCCGTCAGAGGGTAGTTCGATTGCAGCGCCTCCAAACCCACAAAAGCGGAAGTACATCAAACCGGAAGTGTAGCACAGAGGGTGGCCATAACGTGGCCTGCACGTGCTCTTTCGTCACAGCCTTTATTTGACATTCTTCTCACCCTAAATGGCGCCTCCACGGCTGAAGAGCGTACTTCCGGCCATCTAGTGTTGGTTTACAGAACCACCCAGGCGTTCATTTTAGATTCATAACTTCGTGTGCCCCTTTTCTAAAAACTGCATAACAATGGCGGATGTATGTGTGAGCCTCTGTTTTGCTCTCTTTCATTGGTAAGGTCTGTTCTAAGGAGAATATATCGCGTAGATTTGACCCATTATACACAATGCATTGCATTTCATTGCCTCCTCCCACGGATTTACTTTGTTACACAAAATGAAAAATGAAATTATACTGCTACATGTATATAGCTGTATACAAATCTACGGAAATGATTTACATTCACATGTGAATGAGAAGACATATCTGATACTTTAAAGAGTGGCACTGGAAAGTTACAAACCTCACTGTGGTTCCAGCATGCATTGACAATTGCCAAAACCTGCACTGGAGAACAAATAGCTCATGTTGGGAAACTCTTTTGGTGTCAAGGTGTTGTAAATCAAAAGGTAGTGTTTTCACATAGCCGCGACGAAAAGGTGTAAATCAAGGCAGTGGTGTGTGTCCATTACTCTTAAGTGTTAGTGCAAGGAAACTTAGTGGGAGGTAGATGGTTCTAGTCAAAGGACATCCTCTCTGGTCCTCTTAAGTGACTTTGATGAATGCTAAGAATAACAAACAGTAGAAAAATGATGAAGGGCTAAACAAAGAGTGAGAGTGTTTGGGGCAGATGGCATGAATCACTCACCTGTCATAGCATCACCCCCTCTGCATCCTAAGCATCAAAATGTCATCACTCACTTTGTCATAATACTCATAGCTCTTATAGCCAGGGTTGCCCTCTTGTTTTGCAGTGTCAACAGAGTTAGTTGTTTGTGTAACTTTGAATCAAATGTACATTTAGTTTCATAAAATACGGTCGACTCCAGACAGCGGTAGCAGCCTATTCCTGGCTGTAGCTATAACTGACTAAAGCCAGCAACTTCTATCTACTCCTAGCTTATAGTCGGCTTACACCTACCACCACTGAAAAAATATAAACCTTTCGTAAATGTAAGAAATGTATCTAATATTTCAAGAATAAGTATGTACAATAGACATGCATCTTTTCAACAAGAAATGACAAAATTAATATGCATGTAACTCTCAACTTATGCACCAAATGGTGCTGCATGCACTTTCAGATCCGGCTATGGCCAGAAAGTTCCGTATAGTGGCAGGTAGCATTGTATAGCAAAAGTTGTCTAGCTTTGTCTGGTTCAGTTTGTCAGGCTGTTTTAAATAAAACTAACTGTTTGTGTAAATAACAATATATCTAGAGCTAGTGATACTGTGATACCAAGAGATTGTACAATATAGTACAAAATCTCTTCCGTAGAGTAGGGTAGTATTAGGGCCTTGTAGCCCTTTTTGGTAAGATGTTTTTTTTCCTTATGTAGAATCACTCATATGCAGGTTTTTTCTAGGTCTATGACTGCAAAATACTTTTCATGATTTCAGCATATCTAAAAGGTGCTTACAAATACTACATTTTATAAATTTGATCACTAAGAATAAACTTACCATATGGGACATAAGATTTAGCTTTTGTAAGTTTTTCAAGTGTAACCCATATGACTAGCTATCTAGCAATGTGCACATATGTGTAGTATAGCCCAGGGATGTTACACTTTTTGGAAGCCGCAGCGAACTGTCAATGCATTTGAGCAACCCAGAGACCAGACCAGTTTGGGGCGCTGTTATCTCTAGGGGCCTAGACATGAAACACTGCCCCTTGCAAGCACTCCACTCTCCAGTTCAGGACAAATTGGGGTTTATAGCTCACGGTTCTCTTGACTTAACAGTGTCACCTTACCCTGCCCTGCTCATGAAAAATCTTGTTGATTTTGACCGCAATCTCTAAAACATTTGGAGTATATATAGCGGTGTCTGGTAAAGCTTTACAATATGGTAAGGTTTTTTGCTTGCAAATAAGATAAAAAGATGGTTTTTATTTACAAATATAATAGATATTCTTATTTTGTAAAATTGGTATAAGTTGTGGCTCATGTAAGGCAAAATAACATACAGGCAAACATTGTATTGTTTTTCACTTACCAAAGTAATTCAGTCCTTAAAACATTTCCAAAAAAGATTCAATTCTAAAAACAGGAAACAGGGAGTTATTGATTGATGACTGAAGTTTTAAGAACAATCTATAAATCTTGGTTCCTACATTCTTATTGTATCAACCAGCAGGACACTAATGCCTTTATTTTTTACCAATCAATCAGCTTGAAGTCAGAATATTTGATGCGGTATTTTTGGTGGCTGTAATGATGATAGATTCTGTGACACTGTATCATTTTTCTCTGTCCTCTGATAAACAGTTCTGTCCATAAATAAATGTTTTCTTCTGTGGCCTGATGTATGGTGCCCTATTATGGTCAGTGTCCTAATATGGTCAGTTTCACTTAAGGCTCCCTAGTTTCATCTGCTGAACAGTTGCATCACTGAAACAGCAACATTTTGAAACTTTAAATGTGTCTTTTTAGTTCGCAAGGTCATTCAAGGATTAAATGATTCCAATTTGTATTAGAAAATAAGCCAAGAAATAGAGAGTGCATAAAAACCATATTAGTCATTAAAGTGTCTCTTTAAACATGTTTGAAGCATCAACTGTTGGATTTGCCCTAAAAGTCTGAGGAAGTAAAATTACCAAAAATTGCCTTAATTCCTTTTAAGAATTTAGTTCATCTATTTTACAGCAGAAGCTGTTTTACCAGGGAGAAATCATTTGTTTCAGCAAAAAATCTTGCATAAAACAAGGATGAGTCATAAGGAATGTGAAAAATGTGCTAGACTTTTATTGATAGCTCTCATAAACAAGAACCTGACCGTAATAGGGCACCATACGTTAGTCCTTTATTGTTTTTGATCAAAGCGCATATCTGCAGCTCCCCAGAGACCCATTTCGTAAAGCATGATCCTGTCAGTGGTATAAAAGACACTGTTAGTGGTATAAACCATGATGCTGTCTCTGGTATAAACCATCTCTGGATTCTGCATCAGCTGTCCCAAGGCATTTCTATGAAACCTCAGATAACCTTGGGCTGACATACAGATGACGTATGGATGACAGGCATTGACATGAAATGACAACATGTGTCTTTGATACCATGTGCTGTGCTGGTGGGGTGGTGTATGCTTCAGGGTTATGCCATGCTGTCAATCATGTTTCTACCAGACCTATTTATTATCCATCAGTCAGTTAAATCAACCTAATGTCAAAGTCTCAATGCTACTGGGTCTGAAGCTTGGTCCGCTTAAATGACCAGCTGCCAGAGGCAGACGTAATGATGAGATGATAAGGCTGTCCACATCATGTTACACATTTACCCCATGGGTAGGGTATTTTACTTGCCGCAGCATAGACACCGAGTATAAGGTGCCTCCTATTTGACATCTGAAGCGACGACAAGCCGCTGGGATGGGGATCGAACTTGAGACCTGCAGCTAAGCTGGCCATTAGAATAGTTCTGATGTAAGATGTACTAGTATATTAACTCTTAGTAAATGTAAATAGTTTTTCCTATGTATTACATTATGTAAAAATGACCCATGTGTAACTAAATCCTCTAATGACAAACACATTACCATGCCCAAAAATAGTGTAAGATTACAGTTTGATAGGATTGCCATGTGACACGAATCCAAGATCAATTTCAGATTGAAATAGATGGAAAAACTTTTATTTTGTTTGCATGATCTGTCTACTGTATGACAGGTGTTGGCTTGAAACGTTTGAAAAACGTATCAGTTGTCAATGACCAGACTACTAAGCAAGCTGTGTGAGCTTTTTTCATTAAACTTACAATAATTTTTGCTATTAAATCTCATGGTATAAATAGTGTTTTCACCATGTAATATTCATGAGATGATACCATTTCAAGTGGTGTCTCTTTGTCGTTTAATGCCTGATCAATACTTAAGTGGTTTTATATTAACTGAAGTTATTTTATCTATCCGTTTAATTGACCTTAACTATCTAGCGTTTACGGTTATCCTATATGTGGATTATATAAAATTCATTGTTTGAAATTTATTTTATAATTTTTTTTATCTATCTTATCAAACATTATAGAATAGCACTAATGGGCCAAGTAAATATATGGCCAAATGTGCCACGTGCGTTTTCCATGAGAAGGATAAACGCATGGAAAACGCATGGTTTTTAGCCAATTATAATGAGGCAAAAACCATGCGTTTTCCATGCAATTATTCAAACGCATGGAAAACGCACGTGGCACAATTGGCCATGTAGTAATAATAAATAATAATTACTATGTATTTGTATAGTAGTAGAGTATCTGAGTAATTTTAGGATTGATTTAAAAAAAATTATATTACAAAACCTTTCTGTGTAATATTCAGATTAGCTCGAGTAATGATAACATTTTTACACCTGACAACTTGATATCGCGCATCTTTTTCATATTCTCCCTGCTGTATTTAATTAGCCTGATATCACATATTTCATCATCAGAAATATGAGTATATATACCAGATGTGTACCTCAGTATTATAAGCACCCCTCACCCTTCTCCCTACAAGTTATTGCATTAGTCTATCATTAATGCTCTGGAGAAGTTTATGGCACCATCACATTATATAACACTCTGGATGGATGAAGTGGCAATCAAATTAGTGTTAATTAACACTTCAGCCTATAACGAAGATAGCTCCAATTTAGGTTTAATGTACTCACTTCACATTGAGCCAAGTATGAAGGACTTCAGTTCCAAGGTAATCTGTTACGTAATATGCGAGTGCAGTCACGCGAGATGCTATTTTGACCTTCACGATCTAACTGGTAAACATGAACGCACAATGAATATGTGAAGCGACAGTCACACACAACTACTGGCAGGCATTAACTGTTTAATGATAGATGGATAGATAGATAGGCAGATAGATTGATAGATAGGCAGATAGATAGATAGATAGATAGATATATAGATAGATTAACATCTAGATAGATAGACAGACAGATAGATAGACAGATAGATAGATAGACATACAGATAGATAGATATATAGATAGACATACAGATAGATAGATAGATAGATAGACAGACAGATAGTTTATTCAATTTTCAATGATGTTTTACAAAATAACAGAAATTTTCTGTCTTTTAATTGCACAAGTTGTACTTCATTTTAATATATCATAATTCATGTATTATTTGTTTGGTTCATATCCGGGATGTTCACTGAGGAAATGACGTGTATTATCAACTGCAAATATCAACTGCAAACTTATATGAATAATGAAAATCTCAGAAACGTTGTGTATCTGGTACTATTACATATAACATATTAAATCGATCACCAAGTACAGAAAAGCAAAAAAGTATCTTTACTACACGCAGAAATTGTACAATAATATGTTATCCCATGTTTCAAAGGCCTGTGGCGCCATCTATAATGGAGCAAATAAATGTTGCGCATAAACGAGGGTGACTGTAGCTCATTTTGACTTGAACCCCTTACTCTCAGCAAAATATGAGAGAATATACATTAGCTGGACCCGTTAAAGCCCACTGGATTTCTGGGGCAGACCACTCTTCTAGAAGGTTTCAGACACATTTCTCTCCCTCTCTATCTCTTTATCTGTGAGTGAATTGATTGGACAGTCCATTTATGACCACCTTTACAGTCCCCTATCAGTCCCCGAACAGTCCAATCTGAGTGAGCTTTATAACTCCTATTGGATAACTCGATCTGAAGCAATCTGGAAATTGTAGGATGATCATTGCCCCATGTGGAGTGTTGTAAAGAAAGGGTGAGTCATTCTTCAATTCTTAGATTGGAGACCTTTATTCAGATATCTATCACACATATTGACCATATAGATATCTATTCTTTAGGCGATCTGCCACTGTCCAGTAGCTCTGGTGTAAGAAAGCAATGATACCAACACTAATGTGTATATTGGTTTCTAAATATAATAATATATATGTCTCAAATTCTGAAAGAAATCACCTCATGATAAACCCTCTTGTAGCAACACATTTATGATGTCATGTAATATTTTTCATAATATGAAGATTGCTCAATTGTGACGTCATTGCCATAGACTCTAAGCCATCATCATGTATTGTTCAAGTTGTATTCAGTTTCAAAAATAAATTTAGGATATTATATCTGCTTATGTGTTCCAATAATGTCTGTTAACTTGACAGTCTACACACCATGCAGTCTCATAAGTTTTGAATGGTGAGGTGAGATGCAGACTTTCTACACTAATATTTGAATTTTATCAGTCTGAGATAACGATATTATAATTATCGATTGAAATTATGTAGGTGTACGTAAACAGGAAATGTTTTTATTGTTTTAAAACCTCATAAAAATTGTTGGCAAAGCTTTCGAGACGTGACAGCAGCTCTAAACGGATCAATTAACTCATTAGCTAATTAGTTTCAAGTTGTAAGACGCTTTGCCAGACGTCAGGTTTGCTTGATTGTCAAGTTTAACCTTGAGGTGTCTGCCTTCATGATAGTTGCTGCTCATCAACAGACAAAATGGCAAAAGTACTTCCAACCACAAACTGTAAATGAGTCGAGTATTATGACAGGACGCCTGTTTTCCCTTTGTTGGATAGGAAAATTGCCAGCTTGCCAGACACGTTACTGTGGACGCTTTGTTGAGGTCAGTTTGTCCGGAGGCCGAATTGTCCTGCCGCACAATCTTTGGTAGATCTAATGGCTGCCAGTCTTTGTGGTGAGATGAAAAAGCGCTATTTTCTCAGCACATAATAACAGCCTGGACACAATGCTCAGTTCTTTGCAGACGTTCTTGAGCTGTTTTTGTGGCTCCACTTTGTTACTCAAGGGCAGATTTATTTCCTGTACAGATTTTTGTTGACACTGCGCTGCCATTTTTGTCTCTCCTTTCCTGGGATGCGGCCCATTATTTGCATTGTAAGCTGTGGAGAGCCCTTATAGTGTAACATATATTATTGCACAGTATAATGAAATAATGCCTCAATGCCACTGGGTCTGAAGCTTAGTCAGCTTATTTGACCGGGCAGAGGCAGACGTAATGATGAGATGATAGGTTTGGAGTCCACACCATGCTACTCACTTACCCTATGGGTGGGGATTTTTATTTGCATCAGCATAGACACTGAGTACAAGGCACCTCCAATTTAACATGTCATGCGATTGACATCCAGCTAGCTGGGATGTAGCTCATGAAGAGTGCCTGGGCTGGGCATCAAACCCGGGACCTTCAGCAGAGCTGGCTAAAGTGGAATTGGCAGATACCTTAACCACTTGGCCACCCAGCTGCTTAAAGACAGTAATCATAACCTAATCTTGCTGTATAGACGAATTATTTTAATCTTGTTGATTGCAGCATTATTATAAAAAGCCATATTACTACAACATTGCAATCCTAATACAAATACATTTGTTTATACTGGCGACATTTTGCCTAGTTAGCTATTCTTTATTTACACAAAAAAATATAAATGGTACTTCAATGGAGACAGGAGTACTCTTGTCTCCATGGTACTTCTGACCATTTTTGCTGATCAAGGTAAATATCATTTTTGGATATTTGTACTACAAATCAAAGAATTCAGAGAATTCTAGCTAATTACAATTTTGCTGACGTTTTTATGATGTCAATAAATAGTGTGATGCTTGTGCTATCAAACCATCAAATATGACCAGAATTTGCAACATCAGATTGTTATACTCCCAGCACCTTATTTGGTGTAGCCTACTGTAATATAGATAATTGCATTTACTCTTACTGCTATGCCCTGGAACTCACAGATCAGCGAATCAGCAGATCCTCAACACTTAAGTGATGGCATTTTATGCTGATGGAAACATTCCTACACTCTCCTTTTTGCCAACTCAACAGAATATGACATTAATCCAGGACCGCTGTTTGATCCTGAGGATGCCATGGACCTGATGCTGGTCCTGATGCAGACGTCTTCATTCTGTTGACCAGCAAAGAGCAATTGAATGAGATGCTCCACATCCTCATGCATCAGCACGCCTTGTGTACATTGCCTGAACTATTACAATAAAAGCAAAAATGATTTGGGTGCACCCCCCACAATCAATAAAGACGCAATGGCTGAGATTATGGGTCAGTGGATAAAATGCCATTCACCATAAGCAAATATAAAGGCTGCACATGGAGTTGTAGGCATTTGTACTGTATTGTATTGTATTGTATTGTATAGTCGGCACATGTGACCAGCCGCTGCAGGCCGACGTAAATGATGAGGCCATAAAGCTTAGATTCCAAGCCATTTCGCACATTTATATGTACCCAATGGGTGAGGCTTTTTACTTGCTTCAGCATGTACTTACTAATATTTGCTTTTTTGCTGATAATATCCTTTTAGACATAACGCAAAACTACATGTAAGTGAAAACATACACAGTCAGGATATTATACTGATTACGAAAAGAAAAATAAGGAAAAAAATAGTAATTAAATACACTATTATAAAAGCCAGCTGTGAAGGTCATTGAGAACTTTACACTTTGACCACAATTATTAATAAGGACCTAAAAATAAAGAAAGAAACGGTTGCCATGACATTGCCATGTTTACATCTTAATGAAGTCTTTCATGTCCATTCGCCTGGCCGATCATATCACGCGCCATTTTGCCTGAACAAATATGGCGCTGACAACTTTCCAAGATGGCGTGACAACTTCCTGTGACGCTCTCACGCAAGTCACGACGCACCCTAGGACGTTGCCTGTGACGTTGTTTGCGTCGGAACATCCGAAGTTACGTAATCTGCAAGATGAGGCACCTGGGTCATGTGATCCTTTGAAGTGACTGAGCACAATCATCTCTCACCAGAAAGAGACTACCTGGTCACGTGACCCCCCACAAAGCCACTGATTGGTTGCCGATTGAACTGGTGCCCTGAAAAATGCAGTCTGGTCCATGGCAGTTCTGTTTTCAAAAGTCATTCTTGAAACAGTCACTCTCAGCTTCAAAAACATTGATTTAGATACAATTATCTTCTTTGTCTTCTGTTATCATTGTGACGTCATAGCTATGACCTCATTGTCCTAATTGCCTACCTTTAATCTGTGGGATTACCCTTGTGCCATAAGTTAAGGGGAGTTAAATACCAGTCTGTTCAAAGCGAATGAAAGGGATGAAGAGGGGACCAGTATGGTCTCAGCCTGTCTCAGCAAGTCAGCACAAGTTGACAGTTTCACCTTTCGCCAAGATGAAGTGATGCCATTTTGACTCGCTTTTAACTGATGAGAGCCTTTTTGCTCAACTGTTATACCTCAGGGACCTGTGCTTAAACGCTCACTAATATTGCTCTGGCTTTTTTGGCTGATAATATCCTTTTTGCTTCACCGTGGCTGTGATTAACATCCAGGCCCTACAGGCAACTCTAGTCTCTTCTAAAAGCATCACTGTGTTTAGCTGCATGAGGAAACCAATGCATATCATTAGGGTAGTAATCCTATATGTTCATGTGGCGTTATCACTGCTTATATGGGTTGGGTAATGTAATTTTGAACACTAAAAACTTCGAAGCAATTTGATCTTATATGGGTGACTTCGGTGAATTCTGGGTATGTTGCGACATTCTTGTAGCATTGTGGTTAGAGTGAAGGAATTTCAAATGAGCTTATTCTCAAAAGTTATTGCTGTAGAGTGTATGATGAGGCAGGCAATAGCAATGTTTATGTGACCTCAGGGTGCTACAAAAACTCCTTTCTAGATTGATCAATGTGCAAATTTACAACTAAACCGTCTTAAAAGCAATTTCAAATTCTCAATGGAACAAGTTGTCCATATTATCTATGTCTATGTCTCAACGCTACTGGGTCTGTAGCTTAGTCAGCTTATATGACCAGCTGCTAGTGGCAGACGTAATGATGAGATGAGTAGGCTTGGAGTCCACACCAAGATACAAGCCAAGTGGTATAAGGGTGTGACAAACTTCCTACTAGTGGTTAGAGTATAGATCTCAGGTAGGATGGCAGCATGTTTGCAGCACATAAAAAGGCCAATAGTTGCAGACTTAGCATGGCCATGCAAAGAGCTATTAAGCGTTATAGCTGATTCTGCATTGTTTGATCCTATTGAGCTGTTGATCCTTCGTTCTTAAAGAGCCATTGATTTCCTTTGCATCATGTTTCTGCCTCCCAAGAAAATTGCAGGCTGCTGTGGCTTGTCAAATGAGAATTTAAAGAGGAGGGATACAGGGCAAGGCTAAGAACAAAAAGAAACTGTTAAGAAGGTATAGATAATCCAAAAACAATTGGGTCTACAGAAATATAGAGCAACCAAAACTGATCTTAATCTTAATGGCTAGGTAGTCTTTTTACTTACAAACTTGAGCATTGCAATACATAGACTGAATTACAAATTATTTTGATTTAATTTTGAATATGAAATTAGTGAAGTACCAACCATGAAGTGAGGTACTAATAATCTTGAGCTTGAAAGATGTACAACATAAGTGAAAGCATTATGCGTATCATAAGTAACACTTAATTAAGAACCTATAGGCTATTTAAAGGAGATTTTGGACCAGAACCATATCTCACCTCAAGCAGAAACATAAATCACATCTTTGCATTACTAACGTTTTCTTCCATAAGGCTCATACTTACAATAGGATTAGAGTGGCAAGGACTTAAGTTAGAGGGCTGCATCAGACCACACACTTGACCCCAATACTAGTCTAATAATTAAGGTGACAAGAACTACATTTAGAGGACTGTACTGGACGAAACTACTGGTCTCCATACCACCCTCTATACGGTAGACACACCTTACCACCTTTAATGAAATGAGTGACTGGGAACCAGCATGTCTAGGTCGTTTGTCTCTGGAGAGAAGAATAGGCGGTGATTGGTGATCGGCTATAATGGAAGGGAGTGCTACAAGCGCCCTCTCCCGCCCACTTCATGTACTACTGCCATTCCATGTGATTATCACCAGGCGGCCCCACTTAAACTTGTCTAAGGCACAAGAACCTGATGGACTGAGTTTAAGCTGTTCTTTAACTTCTTATAGATAGATAGATAGATAGATAGATGGATAAATTGATAAATTGATAAATTGATAGATAAATATCAAAATATCTCACTGTAGCTGTCTTCAAGAGTGTATAGTTCTCCATAATGCTATAAAGTCTTACTAATCTATAAGATTCTCAAATCTCTTTTGCAAAAATGATGTTATACATCTGGCTTCTGGACAGCCAGTATAAACTGTATAAAAACCTTGATTTTATGCCCAATTTTTACCATGATCCAAACTTTCACTACAATGTAGAACAGTTCCGGTGATCAGGCATAGCTAGACATGAGGTCTTCACACACCCTGTTATCACACTTGCCACGACGTGGCCCAGGACTTTCAAGGGCAGGATAATTCCAGAATAATGACCACCTCACCTTAATGACTCCCAATTGTAGTCCTAATTGTAGACTTCGAATGTTCCTTGATAGAAAGACATTCAAGATATTCATTATATTACCATCACTCATGACTCTTTGATAAGCACACAAGTACCAAAGTAATTCGATATTTGTCAATATTTTGCATTCCAATCAGTTTTAGCATATTCTTGTATCAGGTTTACATTTAATGCATTATGTTGGGTACATTACAAAAATATGCACGATGTGTAAACATTTACAGGTAATTTTAACCAAACTGCATGAAATGCTGCATATCACAGGTGAAATGGGATATAACAGGGTTGCTCAATTTCTCCCACATTTAGGGAACTAAAATCGAAATTTCATGTACACTTTCACGCCTCCTGCTAACATCAACATTTTTCATGTTGACTCGCAATTGAAAGTGCATATACGTATAGTGTATGTAGGGTAATTTTTTCACCGGCACTGTTTGGTTGCCATGGTTACTTGAGTGTTTGAATACTCTATCCATTGTCAATGTTTACTAGTGAAATGGGTGAAAATGAAGTAGGATGTCTGTTGGAGACCAACAACTATTGCATTTAAAGAGCGGGTGGAATTTTGAAAAATATATGAGCTACTGATATGAGAAAGTAAACAAAACAATTTATGTTTTCTATATATGGCAAATGGTGGTGGTTGAGATATTCAATTTTGGTTCCATATCTTTAATATGAATAAACAGCAGGCCATTAAGGACAGATTGTTACAAACAGCATGGCCCAAATGCATTGTCGCAACGTTGCCATGACAACCAGCATCTCACCCCCCCCCCCCCCCAGTTTGATTGCATCATTTCCTTGCATCCTTACATAAACAGTTCCTTTGAAATGCTATATTCTGTGTATTGATCAAGAGATGATGAAAGCTTAAAATATCCAGGTTAGGCTAGGGTTGTTTTCATGGAAGTAATGTGTTAACTGAAAAGATCTACATCCCTTGGTTCTCACAGTATGTGACATCATCATCATGTGTGTCATGACGTCACCAGATAATTGTGTCATCATTGGAATATTAGTAGAATGACCAGTGTAGGGTATAACCATCATTATGATATGGTATTGACATGTGATGTTGTCACTTTTGTGTTTTTGTCTTCTGTGGAATTGTGTTTAATGTTTACAACCAAATTATTTTGATGGCTTCTCTGTCTTTATTGAAATTTAGATCTTAACTATAAGACCAGTCCTTTATTACAGATATTGCTTCAAAACAGCTGGTCATGTCCCGCTTGGAAAGTAATACCAGAAAAAAATTGTTTAACATAATATAACACCATGTTTCACATGCAGCAGATTTCTAATAAAGCTACCAGTTAAGTGAGGGGCTCAGTTCATGCCTCACTTGCCGTATTTTGTTTTAGTTTTCCAACAATTTCACTGCGGTTCACCCTTAACATGCATTTCTGACAGTTTAGATAACATTTCGTGTTTCAGTTTAGAAAGTTTTGAATTTCGTTCGCGTGGACGGTTGCAATCCATCAGGACCACGTCAGGGATGCAGCCGGATATTGTCCTATTTCCTGTTTTGATTCGTTTCCGGTTTTCAGTCATGGGATTGAAAAAATGCTTTCACGCTTTCATCATAATTTAGTGTGCATGGCATTTAAATCAAAGCTCTGCTGATCACTTGATCACTTATCATGCTTGAAAAATGATTAGTTCTTAGGCAATCCATTAATCTCCCTGTCAAAATATTATGTCACTGAAAGTTCTTGTGTTTGACATGCTATTTGTCATGTAATCGACCTACATGTAATAATGACATGCACTCGATCATGTGTATATTAAGTGGAATGCAAAGTAACCACATGATCTTAGAATAGGACTGGTGATCCTAATCTCTGCTGTCTTTATGAGTATGAATGTCATATGATGCAGATTTCATCTTTGAGCTGCACCAGTTTAGCTCCCATGAAAACTGTAGCTTTTTCTCCAACAGAATATTTGCTGAAAAATCCAGATATGAATGATTGCTATTTGTTCTGGTAATGCAAACAGCAGTCACAGGCAACACCATGTTTACACTCAGCAGTTGTCTCAGATATCCTCTTTGCGATTCACTGCTCCCCATGATCTTTTTTTCTGCTTCCTTTTTCCATATTCTTTGTTTTAATCTTTGCCCTTACCTCATTATCTGTACTAACTCTTCTGCAAATTGCTTCCCTATTTCCAGTTCTTTTGTTCTTATCACAGTTTTCTTTCTGTGTATACGATGAACTTTTCATCACCTAATTTCTTGTTTTCCTCACAAAAATCGCTGCGGTTCTGTCATTTCAATATGCCTCTACTCTCCTCCGCTCTCCTCCGCTCTCCTCCGCTCTCCTCCGCTCTCCTCCGCTCTCCTCCGCTCTCCTCCTCTCTCCTCCTCTCTCCTCTCCTCTCCTCTCCTCTCCTCTCCTCTCCTCTCCTCTCCTCTCCTCTCCTCTCCTCTCCTCTCCTCTCCTCTCCTCTCCTCTCCTCTCCTCTCCTCTCCTCTCCTCTCCTCTCCTCTCCTCTCCTCTCCTCTCCTCTCCTCTCCTCTCCTCTCCTCTCCTCTCCTCTCCTCTCCTCTCCTCTCCTCTCCTCTTAATCCTTCAATTAATAAGGCATTCTATTGACAGTGCATCCAATATTGCATTAACTGGTGTTGGGGTGTTCCCTGGTGCCCCCTGTGCGATGTTCTTGACATTCTACGTTCACCTTCGACCTTTGCACTTCACATATACTGGGCCAGGGGCCCAGGGGATTCCCCTCAATACTGCTATGATCCTCACCAACTCCCTTTGGATCCCTTATGCAATTGGATCTCAGGCTCTTCTTTCTGGTTGAGTCCTTGCCAAAGACATTGTGTGTACAAGTTCTTCATATATGCTCACAGCATAAGCTGGCATCGCAGGCCCACAGCATATGTGCATACAATTATGAGCAAAGCAAGGTTTATTAATTCAATTATGACAGCTAATGAAATAGGAAAATGTTTAATTAGTGCATAACAAAGTGAAAAGACTCCACCCACAGAGTAAATGTGCAACATGGTGTGAACACAAACTGTGTCACTTCATTATTACGTCTGCCTTAACCAGCTTGTCAATCGAACTGAATTTGTCCCAGACCAGTGGTATTTCAGACATACAACAAGCAGTAAATTTATGGAATAGTCATTTCAATAACCTATGAATAGTAATTACTAGTGTTATTCTACCAGTAAATAAAAGTCCTATGTAGCATATTACAGGTACCATAGTTTTACAAATTCTTTGTAACCCAGATCGCATTCCAAATTATATCAACGATGGCGCCATGTCAGTGATGTCAAAACAATGTTTTATCGACGGCGACAGATATAGAAACGACGCTGGCCCGATTTGGAATGCTTTCTGGGAAATATTGCAGAAGGCTGGCTGGCCTATTGAATTCACATTTTGATAAACTGTAATTTAATTATATTTACTATTACTCTCATATTATCATACCTACTTCTGTTATATTTTATCCATACCGTGCCCACCAATAAATCAACTTAACATACTTTATTAATATTGTAATATTGTAATATTATGATGACCTTCATGAAATATTACATCTGTGTGACATAATATTTCTCATTTTAATGCACTGCCATTTGTTGCAGTATTGCATTGCATGCATGCATACATGGCATTAAGCATGCATGGTTGATTGGCAATTAAATTGCATGTATGAGTTTTCCATCTTGTCTACAACTTGCTCACATGTCCCAGGGCTCTAGGCAAGGCTAGTAATTGGATTCTCCGCCCTATTAAGTGCCCCTCTACATTAATATTTCATTGAGTGCCCCATTGCCCCTACGAACCATACCGGGTTGACCCGGTGATATTTAAAGTTCAAGGAAATAGACTTTTGACACGGAGTTCTGTTAGATTTTTTTCTTCAGCTTTTCAGTAACAGCTGTGTTGATAATATATTAAGAGTTATTATTGGCTTAATGCGTGGGTAGTAGGACGCCATGTTGGGACTAATTTCTGACATTTTATCAATCTTGATGTATAAACAATTTTAGTAAATACAATTTCTGTTTCATGTTAAAGTTATTCGTTATTACAAATAATATATATTACATTTATTTATTTGAAAACTTTGATTGAAGCTGACCAGTGACAGCTGAAACATTTATTTGTTAAAATGGCATGCAGTTGTAATGTCTATATAGTTAGTTGAAAGTGTTTAACCCAGATACCATTCCAAATCGTATCGACATCGGCCCGATGTCGGCGATGTAAAAATTATGCTGTATCGATGGCGGCCGACATAGAAACGACGCTGGGCCCGATTTGGAATGCTATCTGGGAAACGGTTAGGGTCAAAATGTCTTCGATGTACTCAATGATACATTGCATGGTGAATGGTTAGTTTGTCTATATTAGGAACTAAATTACTGGGGAAATGAAATCAAATTTAAAGATGAAGTTGTCTTTAGACAGAATGGTGAGGTGGTCTTAAGATGGATTGAAATATTTTATTAACATAATCATTTGATTTCCTACTAATTAACTTGCATTAGAATGTTGCATATTTTGCATTAATTGATTGAATTTTCAACATCAAGAACCTGGGGCAATGGAAAGCTACTTAGAATCAATTCATTGTTTTCATTCAGCATCTGCAACCAGTTTTCTCAACCTGCTGTTTAATTATAACCAAGGCCAAGTAATGCCTGCAGTTTTTTGCAACCAATCTCATGTCTTTTGTGTTTATTAACACCCAGAGCTGAATTTAATTATGTTTTTGAAGGAAACCCATTGATGTTTTGATTAATTTTCTTGGGCTGTCTTTTCATTCCTTTCCTGCCAGCCAGCTGGATTCCAAAGTTTAAATTTAAAATCTGTCAATTACGATTTCATTATATAGATGTGATGTCTCATAATATCACCCATGATTGACAATTAATGAGGTCTGAAGTTCTTGTAACTTATTTTTCATAATTAATCACAAATTGAACTCAGCAACAAAACAAGGGTTGGCTCAAAACTTATTGACCTCGTGGTAACGTGGTCTTAATGATGGATTTAATGAAGGGGTAGCTGCAAGCAGTATGCTGAAGTGTGACATCAGGCAACTACACCTACACAGATTGCACAAATATACAATATGGATCATGTCATAGTGTAACTATGAATCATAATTATATCTCATATCTACTAACATGAAATCTTATCATATATTGATAATAATAATACATTGTGGGCCATAATCACTAGATAGGGATCTATTATTTTGTAATTGCAATCTAATCACTATGTGAAACATCAGGCAAAATCGTGACAAACATTTTCAGTGCATGACGTAAATGGAGTGATTAAATGACATTGCTCTTCGGTTGCCATGGTAACGGTAAATTCCTGATAGCAACCAGCAACAATATGCCTGGTGATTAGGAGTACCATTATGTGACAGATGGCACTCCTCTCAATTGTTGTTAAGAGTTATTAAGAGCTACATCCCAGCTGGATGTCAATCGGATGAGAAGGTAAATTAGAGGTGCCTTGTACTCGGTGTCTATTCTGAGGCAAGTAAAAGACCCCGCCCAAAGGGTAAATGTGTAAAATTGAATGGCCACCGAGCCTTAACATCTCATCATTACGTCTGCCTCTGGTTATGTAGGCTGACTAAGCTTCAGGCCATGGGAGCCACCAGGACTGATGGCTGCATGTTCAGACCCAGTAGCATTTAAAACATTATAGTTTTCCCCAAGGTCGTGTGTGTGCAAATTGCATTTAAACTCTTGTTTAAACTAGCTCTCCTCTGGCCCAGTGTCAAACACAACTGCCAAGTTCTTGTCTTTGTGATATTCATGAAAGAATGTTACAGGAAATTTGCCCAAATTTAATCCGCCTCTGGTCTCTTTCATAAATATATATAGATTTTATTGACATGTAAAATATCATAAATGATACATATGTCATTCAGTTAAAAGATAACATGAAAGAGACATTAATGTAAGTACAGAAAGCAATAAAATTTCAATAATCAAGGTTCCAGCCACCAAGTTAACTTATAATACGTGTTTAAAATCCACATACACAATAGAAAAAAATACAAGCCGCTAATAAAAACATTTCACTCTCAAAGTCCAAAACATGACAAGCACATCATAACTAATAAACTAATAAACTAAATTAATAACTGTGTGGATACAGGAGATGGTTTTCTCTACACATCAGCTTGAAGGAGAAACTTTCCTAAACTAATTAATAACTCAGGTTCCTTGTTTGTCATTATTGCTGTAAACTTAGTTATATCATCTAGAGACAAGAAGTTGTTAATAAATTTAGTTGCATTCAAAAAAAGGTTAACACGGTGTTGCTCATTACCAGGACAGACAATCAAACAGTGAATTTCGTCTTCTACAAAGTTTAACGTACACTTTTCACATATTCTATTTGGAGCAGGAATTATTGGTTTATGGTGTCGACCTGTTTCAATCTTCAGGCTATGTGAACTTGTCCTAAATCTAGCTATTTTAGTTAACACTTTGCGAATTTGTTGCAATTCAAGATAAGGTTCTATTCTACAATCAGTTTTAAATAGTTTATATGTCCTAAGTTTTGGTTGTTGTGAACTGTCATTTATTGCATTTATAAGTCGCTCATGTTCGGCTTCATAGAGTCTTAGTTTCACTGTGTTAGAGATATTATCAATGTCAAAGTTTCTGAGGTTACTAATATCATATTCAATGTTGCAGTTATTTAATACATGACACACTTTACTGAACCAGTTATTTCCATTTACTGCATTCACATAAATTTCCTTCTGAAAATTTAAACATTTCTTAAGTAAACTGTCATCAGGTGCTCTTTCCAATCTTATCCAGTAATTCACCATTCTAATTTTCTGTCTGACATGCAATGGGAATCTACCTGTTTCACCATAGACTGCTAAAGATGGTGTTTGTTTTCTAACTCCTAATATGTTTTTAAGATATGCAAGTTGCAAATTTTCTAATTCAGGCATAAAGTGGGCAGATCAAAAGAACATAATCTCATGAAGTGTACTTGCTGTGAACCAGAAAATGTTATAAATGTTTTGATCTAATCATTGCTCCGTTGACCTTGTTTCTGCCTGGGTCAAATTAGGCTTAACTGCTGATGTAAGCTGGTTACAGAAACTGCAGGGCTCAGAAAACTCATTGTCAGTGGAAATCTTCGTTTACGAATTTTATGCCCTATATATTTACAGTGTGTATTCAAAAAAGTTATGATAGCCTTATACCATGCAGTTGTGCACTCCTATGACCATATTTGCCTGTTTCGAAATTTTCACCTCAAGCATTTTTGTACGAACCTGGCAACAGTCTTGTTCAAGCATGTGCCTTTCTCAACTGAAAGGGATATGCACTCCACAACGGACATCACTGGTTATATCCGCATGTACACGTGTTAGCATTTGATAGCGTTCCTTAAGATTTCATCATCTTGCATATGCAGATTCTGTTATTCCCTATTATCTGATCCATAAATTCCACTATTTAGAAGGACATTTCAGTAACTTTCTCAGTTCTGTCATGGGTGGTTGGGGGGGGGGGGGTTGAACCCGCTACCTTCCAGTTATCAGGTGAGCACCATGACCGTTAGACCAACCATTCCAAACTGAGCAGCTTGTAGTGCATTGGAAGAACACTCCCAACAGTAGCTTAAACAAAGAGCATCTGACAGCTCAAACCTTTTGACCCCAAATTTCGTCCTTGGGTTGCACTTCCTGGCCCCCTATTATTGCATTATCTTATTCTTTGAAAGCATCTACTAACAGTCAATAGATGGTATGGGAATTTGGGAGAGAAAACCCTTCAGAAAGTCATACACCTGAAACCATTCAATTTAGAGCTCACTTGGGAATCATTGGAGTGGTCTTAATACTGAGGTAGTCTTGATTCTGCAACTTCTCTTTCGGAGCAACCACAAATTGGAGAATGAGCAAAGTGTAAATGTAAATGTAAATCAAAGCTGCTAGTCTGTTGTCACCAAGCAAAATTTCAGCAACTTGCAGACTTAAACTATTGGCAGGCCAATCCAGAGTCAGCATTTAACACAGGGTTAACCACAGGACCTCAAGAGTTCACACCAGTGCCAGCAGTACCAGCACTAAGGTAGCCTATTGCCAAGATCCCATTCCATCTGGGTTGGGTGAGGCAGTGATACCAGGAGGGTCTGCCTGACCAACTCCTGCATGCCTCAGTGGAGGTTTGAACCTGCTACCTCAAGACTAGCAGGTAAACTCCTTAACAACTAGATTACAGCATCCACATTGGCTGATATCAAGGTGGTTTTACTAATAAGTGGTGGTGGGTGGGTGGAGTAGGGCTTTACATCCTGTATTTCTGCACTTAATGGGCTAATTAGGACAGGCAGGGACCATGGCAATGAGGGTTGGTTGGTGGATTAGGGCTTTAAGTCCTGTATTTCTGCACCTGATGGGCGAATTAGGACAGGCAGGGACAATGGCAATGAGATGATGGATGAAACAGCCATCCAATGAAGGTTCGACCGGGGATTGAACCCAGGCTCAGTGGTTGGAAGCCCAGCACACTACCACTCAGCTAGGCCCCCGCCCCTACTATAATGAGTGGTTTATACTGAAAATAGTAATGCACTGGAAATCATATCCCTTCAGATCCTATGTTTATCTTTGTGTTGCTACCAATTGTGAATACATTGTCACTTGAAACTCAGTATATGACAGTATTGGCAGTCATGGGTTTGCCAAATGTTTCTCAAAAACACACTGAATAAAGCAGAAACTACATGAATATAAGACAGTGAAAGGAAATACAAAACGTGATCAGAATGAAAAAACTATCTTATCAACAAAATAGATTCATTTTAAGAATGTTTGTGTTGATTATGAACCATATTGAGACTAATTTCTAGAGACTGTTGAGAACTTTTAGCGTCATGGAAGGAGTATGTTTAAGGTGCAATCGAATTGTTTGTCATGCTACGCAGTGTGACGTCACATATTACAGATTTTAAGGAGTTTGTGTACCTTTCTGCTGGGTATTTCAACTTGTATACAGCTGTATGTGGTTAGGGTTTAATTTGAATGGGTGGATTATTTTCAAACACACTAATTAAAGTGTGGATAAGTGATTCCGCAGGCAAAAGAAACTTAAAGAAAAATGTATTACCAATGACAAAAAAATATAAATAATATATATAAAAAACGGACAAACCAACTAACTCTTTCCACTGAATTGGCACAGCATTCCTATGTACACTTTTAGGGCAGGGGCCTAGCTCAGAGGTAGCGCTCTGGGCTTCCAACCGCTGGGTCCCGGGGTTCGATTCCCAGTCGAGCCTAAGTTGGATGGCTGTTTCATCCATCATCTCATTGCCATGGTCTCTGCCTGTCCTAATAAGCCCAACTGGTGCAGAAATACAGGACTTAAAGCCCTAATCACACACACACACCTATGTACACTTTCCAATATGGCTGCCACATCAGCATTTAGAGCACATTGGGAAGGAAGTTGTCAATCTGTGGTGATAACGTGGTTAGGGGATGAGGGATTCATTAAGGGAGCCTGAAAGGAACACTCTGATACAATTAGCGCATTCTAAGGCCTTCCCTTTTGTAGTTGAGTTATACCTAGTTTACTCACTGATTGCTGAGTCTGTGAAGAATTCAGACAGGGCTCAGCCCATAAAACAACATATGTGGCCTCTCCAGCCAGTCAGATAACAGATTGCAGTCACGTGATACCCCTAAATGGGTCACATGGCGGTCACATGACATGGTATACTGATTGAGTCCTCTGATTCAAGCTCATGCATATGGTACGTGTATCACAGAAATACGAGAGCACTGGATTTGCGTTCAGAACTCAGAACTCAGAAGCAATTTATTCATATTTCTTATTATTAGGAGAGGAGAGGAGAGGAGAGGAGAGGAGAGGAGAGGAGAGGAGAGGAGAGGAGAGGAGAGGAGAGGAGAGGAGAGGAGAGGAGAGGAGAGGAGAGGAGTGGAGAGGAGAGGAGAGGAGTGGAGTGGAGAGGAGAGGAGATGAGATGAGATGAGATGAGAGGAGAGGAGAGGAGAGGAGAGGAGAGGAGAGGAGAGGAGAGGAGAGGAGAGGAGAGGAGAGGAGAGGAGAGGAGAGGATAGGAGAGGAGAGGAGAGGAGATGTTGATAATAAAAGGTTAAGCATATCAGACTGGTTTCCACATGCAAATGCATAATTGCACCCGCCAGATCATCTTACTCAGCATTGCTTAGATAAGATTACGTCACGAAGGTCTTCAGCAAATACCACAGAAATCAAACTCCACTGCAGAACATATTGAAAAAGCTGATATATTTTTCCTTCTTTAAATGGAGTCTTTTCTGTCAGTTACGTGACCACATATATGATTTTCTTTTAAATATATTGAAAATGTGGGAGAGTAGTGTACAATGGATATATCTTCACCTAAATCTATGCCAAAGAGAAGAAAAAAAAAACCAAAATCCTGGTGATATTACGCTAATGACTGTTTTTTTTTTTTTTTCTGAATGAGTTCGTTATTTACAGCATCAATCTAAGCATGCCTTGGGGCCATAACGTTTTAGAACGTGCCGTTTTTGGCGCCAAATACATTCTACAGGTTGCTGCAGACGATCAGTTTCGGCGCCAATTTGTTTTGGCGCCGTTTCGGAATGATGTAGATGGCGGTGACATTCTCCAGGGACGCAGTGACTGACGAACGCAGGTGTGTTGTCCGTGGACGTTAAACAGACCATTGTGACGTCATAAAACCGTCTTCCATCATGTGCTGGCTTCCTCTTGAGCCTGTCCAGCTTAGGATGCTCTGCATTCATCAAGTTGTTAATCCTGCCAAGAATTTTGGCTTCTGGCTTTCCTGAAGGTTCTTGGACAACCTTTAATCTTTTTTTTCTCTCGTTTTCCTTTTTCGTAGTTTTTCTTTTTTGGTTTCTTTTTTTTTGCGTTGGACCAAATTGCTTAACAGGTAACAAGCAGTCAATGAAAGCAGTTGTGAATAATACTACAACAAATAATACTAAAACAAGAAATAATTGAATGAATGTAGTCAATATTTATGTATGTAGAGATAGGAAAAAGAGTTAATGTTCATTGTTATTCTAATAGATATTTATTTCAATCTGGTAAGACATATCCTATATCTTCGCAAAAATTTTTATTCACTGGGAAATGAAAGCTAACTGTAAAATTAATTCAAGAAGAATATTTGCATTGCCACTCGCAGTCATGCAAAGCTTCAGAAATGAACGCTTAACTCAGACTGTTAATTACTAAGTCTTTTCATTTTTTCTCACGTGGTTTAGTTAGTTGATAACACTCGTCACAGAAATCTGTTTGTTCAACTACCTTTGATCTTTCTTCAAAAAGAAAAGGCAAAAGATAAATTACTTCCACTGTCTGATTCTCACGATCTTGTATGTTAGCATTTTGTAATTTCACTTGTGTGAACCATTGATCAAAGTTCCTTACATTTGGACCCATCCTTCTTTTAATTAATCAGATTCTCCAGAGATGCCATGTGTGCTGTCATTGACCTTCTAGTAATGTGATACCCGTGGTTCAATGTCTTTGGAATACAATGCAAGTTTAAGTTCGTGGCTCACACCGTTTTTTGAGGCTCAGCAATCAAACAGCCAGATATAAGAGCGGATAAAGTGTGCCCAGATGCCAAGATATATGGGTATGTCACGAGAGACACTAGGGGACACACAAGCTTGGAGAGGCAGCCTAGACACAGCCTGATTTTAATGTCTCAATGTCAAAAGCTCGATCCCAGATAGCATTCCAAATCGAATCGACGTCGACGCGATGTCGGCGACGTCAAAATGATGTAGAAACGACGCTGGTCCGATTTGGAAATGCTATCTGGGATGCTACTGGTCTGAAGCTGTATGACCAGCTGCCAGTGGCAGACATAATGATGAGATGATAAGATTGGAGTCCACATCATGTTACAACTTTACCCCATGGGTTGGGTCTTACTTACCTCAGCATAGAAATCGAGTACAAGGCACCTCCAATTTAATAAAATCCAGCTGAGTTGTAGCTCATGAAGAGTGCCCCGACCAGGGATCAAACCCAGGACCTTCAACTAGCAGAGCTGGCCAATGTGCAATTGGCAGATGGCTCAACCATTAGGCCATCATTGCAGACGAAGATTGAAAGACAGACACCGAGACGTAGACATACAAACAGGTCACATCTTTCATCATCATTCTGTCTGTATCCTCAGCATACAAGCATATGGTGCATGCCAATGTTCCATATTTCCCTAGCAGCTTAACATCTTGGTGCACATTCGTGCTTTTATCGATCCAGAAGTGAGCAGCAACAGATCTTTGCTTCCACTGATGCAAAATGTATGTACAGATTGAAAACACCCCCTTAAGGCACGTTGCAATTTCTCCTTAAGTCCCAGAATGACAGCCAAGGATTTCTTGTCTAATCCTTCGATCAAGGTTGCACAGGTTTCCTGTAAATCTGCTCCTACAACTAACGACTTTTACTGGACAAATTGCTGAACATATTGCTGCCAAAAGAATTTAGCAGAAATATAAACCGGCAAGTTAAACAGCATATGCCATACCCCAGAGGAAATGTGCAATATTTCCTGACATGGTATGGTTTGCAACCATTACATTGGCTTAAAGTGTTGATGGTGGATCATATAGACAATTAGACATCCATGCACCAAGAATGAAACATAATAATTATAAATATGCAATGTACATAGAATTACATACATTTTACGTCTTTTTTTGGCTTCAGATTTGAGTTTCATTTAGAGTGAAGTGGTAGATATTTGTCTTAGTATGATATATGTGACTATTGTTGTCTTATTGGTGAGGTGCAATTGAAATGACTGTTATGAATCTGAAGCTTATCTTCACAGAAATATAAGAAGAAACATGTGTTTCAATTTCATAGGATTACGTATACAATGTGTAGAATATGATGATTGACATGCACATTTTTTATTTATCCATGCACTTTTACAGCAGCTGATGCGTTAATGCATTCGAATAACTTCAGGGAATTGTTTTCCTTGTGGACCTACCGCCTATGATGTATCAAAGGTCATCCTTTTCCTTGAGCACTGGTGCTGATAGAACAAAAGGGCCCCTCGATGTCACCTTGACCTGCTTCCTGAAGGTCAAGGCCAGAAATGTCTCCTTGACCTACTTTGCTCATGAAGAATTCTCTCAAATACAAGATCAGAAGCCTCCACAGATGCACCCCAAGTTATTTAAAGGATTTTCAGATGCTCAGATTATGTTTTTTGTGTGATGCAGTTTGTTGTAGCATCTTATTCTGCCTCTGTAGCATGCTCTAGAGCCGGTGCTCTTACTTACAGAACATCTTGCATGTTTCAGACCAAGGTTCCTAGATGTCTGATCCCAGAAATGTGGCATTTTGCAGTAACATTCCAAGTAATATTAAGCAATATATGCAATTAGTTAAGGATGCAGCTGGAATGCAATTTGTCAAATATATTCTGTTACGAATAGTCTGAGATATTGCATGCTAGGAGAGCAGGGTCTAGCTCTGTGGTGGGTTGCCAACCAATGGGCCCTGGGTTCAAATCCCATCTAATGCTGAAGGGTTGCTTCATCCTTCGCCTCATTGCCTCCTGATCAGCCTATCACATAGGACTTAAAGCCCATCTCACCCACCGATCCCTTGCATGCTAATACATCTATGATTTTGAGTCTACACCATGTGTCATTAATCTACCTGGATTGGGAAAAAAATCTACAGACTTGACATGAACTGTATTTATCAGTTTGTCTCATCTATTCATCTCATCATAATCTCTGCCTAAAGCGGATGATTCAGTTGTTTCAGCATCCAAACAACAACATTGCTTGTACTAGACACAGCTAAGACTGACTTTACAGTATTTATAGGGTTTATGACTGAGATTATCTCATCAGAAAAGCTCCTGATTATGCTGTTTTTGGTGCCACATTTTCAGCCATACAGATCACTCTACTGACAATAACAAGCCCACTTCCTGACGCTAATATGGAAGGATTGGGCAATTCAGTAATGTAGCCATTGAAATCGCTGCCATTTATTCACTCCTATGGTATTTTATTCGTCTGGATTGGGGGCGTAATTCCTGCTGGTGATTTATGTGAGGTGGAAAATGACTGTTGGTAAAAAGGACCTGGGGGAGAGGATTGCATATGCATAATCCCACCATGCCATTCAATCCCTAAGTGATGTAATGAAAATTTAACTTTTGCAGAGGCCATTATTTGTTTGGGATTTCTGCTGCTTTTATAAATGGCTTATTAAGTGCTTGAAAAACGTGCAAAGCATGGCAATCTGCCCGAGGTGATAATTCTCAAAGACCTGCATCTTTCATGAGTTGACATTTTGGATTCTCTTTTTGCATTTTAGGCTTGCCATGACTTGGACGGAACAGAGGCACAGAATGTGCTGTGCATTTTGTCTTAGTGCTGTGTAGGCCTTCAGTTTTATCATCACTGGTGTTGGTTATCGACCGACTGACCTACCAATGTGACATAGGCTGCTAACATTCTGTTTTAACAATATCATATCAGTGTTAGAAATTTCTGAGTCTACCCATGTTGAATAGGATGTTGCTCATATGCGGCTTATGCATGAGCATCTTGGATGATACTGAATACTTTGAAGCTCTTTTACTCCTTTATACATGCACAGAAAGTGTATACACCGTTGGGATGCTTTGCCTCCTCATCTTATGATTTTCCTAGCATCTTCTCAGCATCTTGCTGCATCTGTATCTCGAGTATTATGATCGATATATGTTCTCCGAGACAGAGGCTTTGTCATCTAACCCCGTAAGCGTCTTTCCTGAAACATAATCAGATCTACTGATAAGTCTCCAGCCCTTTTGACAAAGCTCAAATATGAACAAGCATGGATAATGTTTTTGCTTAGCATATAAATTAGGCATGAAGGTGTGTAATTGTGGGGTTGTCATAGTAGACGTAGGTTTTCTACCCAGTTTTTCTAGTCTTGAACCATATGGCAGACTTATTAAAGGTAACTTGCTTATATCACTGACTTCCAAGAGATCTGGCAAAATGGAACCACCATAGCAGGTTTTCGTTCAAGAAAGAATAACTTTTTCTATCTGGGTTGTAGGTTTTCTTGTGACATCTTTTATTGAAGGCTGACTAAGTTGTCAGATATTAGACATTTTAGACATTTTATCATTTACTAATAATATTGCTAATTGACATATTACACTTTGTGTTGGCCTGCATTCAGTTTGATCAAACTTCCAGGCAACTAGGCCTACGTGAGGTACAGAAAGAAATAACCCATCATTTATGTGCCTTTTGCTGATTCCTAGATTGCAAATTGAGAAAGACCTGGCGGTCTGTGAAATTTCCCCTAGAATTCGCACTGGGACTAAAATCAAGTTTTCTGCCATAGGTGTTTCCATGTTCCAACAAAACTTCAACACGTTCCAAATTACACCACAGCAGATAATTCACAATTGTCACATAAACAAACTGAGACCAACTACCACTGGGGTTATTCTAGATATCTTATTGCCAAAAATCTTAGATATTAGAAGTCCCCAGATATTCCAAAGGTTATTTAGCAAGATAGACATAATACAGACTCAGTCACGATCCAGATAAGGCGGATTACAGTGATTTTTGGTGACTGGTGAAATCCAATTGGCCTTATTCCAGGGCAACCCCAAGGGGTCAGTCCCATCCCCAGTCAGATATTTCAAGATTTCGAGGATTTGATAATATGATCACTTTGCTGGACGAGGTTCCTTGGGGTGTTCTATATTTAGAAGACAGGAAAATAGCAGATTGTGATATTGTCAGAGAACCATGTGGACAGACAGACAGACATACATTACAACCTCACCTTACGACCGTTGATTGACAGTCAGACATACAGTTAGTTATATTAAAAATGGCCTGTCAAATTGAACCTAGTCAAAGCTGGAAAACTTCTGCTATATGATGCTATCTGCTACTAAAAGGAACTGTCTGGCTATAGCTGACTACTCTACTCAAAACCTGATCTTAAAGTACATACTTATGATATATTAGATAAATTGCTTACATTTGCCAAGGTTTACATGTCTTCAGTGGTGGTAGGTGTAAGCTTACTATAAGCTAGGAGTAGACACAAGCGGCTGCCTGCTACAGCCAGGAATAGGTGGCCACAGCTGTCTAAAGTCGACCATATTTTATTAAACTCGCTGTATATTATAACTTTCCCTTAAGGCCACTGGTTGTAAGACATCCAGATGTGGTCAAAAACTAAAAAACGGACACATACATTTGCTTGATACTAGATGATTACATTGCTCGAATTCAAACGTTTGTTGTGTTGTTTGATAATAAGGAATAAATACATTCACTGCACGTTTTCAGGTAATTAAAACGTTTCTGTATTTCAATATCAAGGAATGTTAATTTTTTTTTAAAATATGTTTATTCACACACATGCATAGTAAGATACAATTCATGGTGTATAGTACACAAATATTGGTAATCAAAAATATATTGTAAATGTTATAAAACTTTAAAAACATAACAGATAAAAACAAAAGTGAATAAAAACATAAGTGAACAAATAAAAATGCTGCGCTTTATGCTGTACATATAAAGTGCAATATGACTTTCAGGTCATCTCTAGTGAACCCGTCTACTGTGGCTGCATCTGTGCGAACAATGTTTAACAATTCATTAATCTGTCCAACTACTGGCTCTACATATTAACATAAAGCATTGATGTGCTAAACAGTCAATTTAATAAAAATGAAATAGTTTATCATTCATTGGGAATCTTGTGTTGTAAACATTGAAAATAACTTTCAAGAGAAGATCATGAAGGAAAAAACCTGACAGATGAGGTGCAAAAAAGGCAAAATAATTTGCACAAAAGGCATGTGTAGACCATCAAAAGACAGCATTAGATCAGATAATATGTTATGCAATGCTAAGTACTACCTTGGATAAATAGAGACTACATAAATCATTTAATATGTTGGTCTCTTTCTGATTTGTGATCTAGTTAATTCAATGCACGTCCAGTCACTATCATTTATGTCAAGTCTGTTTTCTTTGTTTATCAACATTCTTCCGTCATCTGCAGATAGGTGGCGCTCTGTGTGACACATAGTCATGTGACAGTCACTTGATTTGCCAGTGCTGCCCTCTGTAACTTGCAGTGACGTCACATGAAATATTGGCGCCAAAAAATGGCGAAATGACTCAGATGAATCGATGTGTCATTTTGGGAAACCCAGAAGCTGTAGAGTGATATGTGGTCTTTCTGGGAAAAAAAATACAATAAAAAATTAAAATTAAGTAGGAATATTTCATCCTCACACTACCAGCCTGTCTCATTACCTGTTTTTGAGTTACAATGGGTAGAATAGGCAGTGATCACGCATATCTCAATCTTCTAATCAACAGAGGCTTTTGAAAGAAAAAATATCTTACAACCATGTCGCCGTAATTTCTGCCTGGGTCTGCCTTAATGTTGAAAAGTGAACTCAATAGAGGCTTGGGGGCTGTCTCTAATGCATATAATCTTAGCTTTGCTACTAACAAGACTCATGGTTCCATTCCAAAGTTCCAGATAGTCTATGGTGTTTTCTTTTCTGTCTTTTTTTTTAGTCTGGTGAATTCAGGTTTTGGCTAACAAGATAGGTTAAAAACAAAAGAAGAGTTATATGGTCTGTAAGTTGTCTACCGAGCTAAATGCACTATAATCAGTGAGTTTATCTATCAAGTTGTCTGCGTTTTCTTCAACTTAATTGGTACACATGCCTTATTATTTGGGTAGAATTTTTAAATAGAATTCAATTCTTAATTCAAAGCATTTCTATATTGGCTGGAATACCCTGTATTTGCATGTATTGACATTCAACCGAGTCGGAAATTGGTCAACTGAGATTCTGAAATACTCTGGAGCTATATATACCAAGCAATACACTAACCACCCAACTGATCACCAAATCTTCCCATGGTCTACCAAATATTTTCTGGGCCTATAAACTATAGTATAAAGCAATTTATGGATCTAGTGGACAGTGTGCAGTGCCATCATTGCGAGAAATTGGGCGTTTTATGAGATTGACATTGATTTGCCCACGTGGCGCCCCCACGTGGTGGACAGCACGTGCAGAACTCGTGGTGATCTCGTGCTTATCTCGTGCTTATCACGTGGTATTATGACGCAGCATAGTGTGGTATTTTCCTTATATTGGGTCCTGTCTTATAATATTGTATGTGACAATTCATATTGTCTCTTATTTTGTAATAGAAGAAATGTGCATGCACTGTGTATTTTCACTGTAAATACCTATTACCATATTGGCAGGAGGGTTTAATGTTCGATTCCATGCATGACATTTCACTTTCGCAAGACATGAAGCATTTAATTATAATAAATCACAATTTATTGTATTACATGTTTAATGCATAAACATGATATTGGAATTCAGAATATATCTTAATTGGGCTACGTAAATCCCACATGTGAAATGTGATTGTCGCTCTACAAGCAAATGTTTGTTGTATTTATCTTGCAACATGAAATACAATTTTATGTATAGATATCTACATGTAAATGTATGCAGACTTCATGCAAAGAATGAAATGTGATAAATACATATCAAGAGCTCACGGCAAATAATTTTTTTTTCGTAGAATGCTGGTAAAAGAAGACAAAGTTTGGCTGACATAACTGCACCCTTTCTCAAGTAACACAGGGTTGGGGCCCAGCTCAATGGTAGAGCACTGGGCTTCCAACCATTGGGTCCCGGGCTCGATTCCCGGTCGAGCCTTAGTTGGATGGCTGTTTCATCCTTCATCTCATTGCCATGGTCCCTGCCTGTCCTTATTAGCCCAGCAGGTGCAGAAATTCAAGATGTAAAACCCTAATGGAATAATTTAAAAAAATCTTTGGAAGACATGTCAGTCGTTAACAAATTACATTAAATATTTCAGTCAGGTTATTCAGTAAAATGTCATTAGTCATAATGGGCAGTAATTTATTTTTGTCACTGTCAAAATGCCTACAATTTGCTTCAGAAAAGTTATCATTGCCTGTAACTGCTGGTTGTGCTATATAGCCATTGTATTTGTGCTCATCTTGTGAGCATTTTCGAAGCCACTATGCGTTGGTGCAAGTGCAGATCCTTGCCCCAACATTCAAGACGCCTGAATGTCTGCAAAATGCAAACACTTGTCATTTGCTCGAGGTGAAATATCTTGAAAACTTTTAAAGGAAATCGAAAATGACATGAAACGAGTTTGTTTTGGGAGGCAGGTCGTTAAACTGGATCAAAGATCAAATAGGACAAGTGAGGATCCAATAAGCCTCCTTGGATCACTCCATCACACCCTGTCAAGATGGCTGCTGAAGCATCGTCATTCCATTCATTGGTTCATGACACATTTTGCCATATCAATCATCTGCCAATTGCAATGGCATTTCTGGATTAATTACCAAGTTCAGTCAGAGATGTAAAACTTTTTCAGTAACACAGGTTTTATTCCAAACTAAATGTCATTTTATAATTGTAATTCCTTGTCCAAAGCAAATTGATGAACCTGTGGTAACTCTTCATGGTTTAAGGGCTAATTTAAAGGTTGTAGAAGTCAATTTTACAGAATGATTGTTTTCATGGTTTGCTGTTTCTTGTCACATTTTCTGTACAGTCATTAACTGAAGATCACTGAATTAACTGTAAAATTTTACAGTTATATTGATAGTGAATTTTCACAGACTAAGAGTGAGTAATTTGGTTTGTATTTAGTACTATGTACACTGTAGTTGTTTCAAGTCACATTTTACAGTGTACTTGCTAATCAGGGGAAGATCACGAATTTTACACTATATATAACTCTTGATGACGCCAAACCTGTTGACTGTGACGAATTCTGAAGGAAGTTTTCCAAAATATTTTCGAAGTTGCAGTGCATTGTGGCTCACCTGTAAATATGATAGCTAATATACGAATTCATTGTTAACAAATTATTTCTCACATATGATTCATATATATATGTCAGGAGCTAATGTGAAGCTGTAGCTGAAATTGAACACTGCCCCACCTATGATAAGCCAAATAAATATACTGCATATTTGTATTTAACCAAATCGATGGCTATGGTGTGATCTCCAAACCCCAGTGAACAAGATTGAGTGCCTGGTGAGAGTTGACAAAGCAGCTGGGTGGTCTAGTGGTAAGACGCTCACCTGCTCCTCTGAAGGACCCACGGTTCGGGCCCAGGCACCCTTCATGAGCAAATCCCAGTAGTTGGATGTCGTTCGGATGAGACGTTAAATTGGCGGTCCCTTGTACTCGGTGTCTATGCTGAGGCAAGTAAAAGATCCCACTTATGGGGTAAATGTGTAGCATGGGTGGACTCCTCCTCTCTCTCACCTCATTAATCAACACTCATGAATGGCAAGAACTTGCCTTAGAGGGCTGCACTTCCCATATCTATCTATCTATCTATTTAAAGGCTGACATGTAAATTGTATAACGTAATTCTGTACCGTAGGTTTCCATATTAAATTCAACTTCATAATCTGTCCAATCTGATTGATTAAGTGCCTCATATGTCTACAGTTTTTTTTCCTTTTCTGTGCACAGTTATCTATAACTTCCTCTCAATTTGCATCGGCTGTTTGTAGCATTCTGTTGCAGCCATCCTGTAGCGTTGTACCCTGCTTAATTAATGACCATTTCCCCACAGCTTGACAGCCCGAGGAAGGCAGTGCCAACCCCCTAATTCGTAAAAAGCTTCCTCATCTCTGTTGAATGAATCATTTCTTCTTCTCCCAAATTGCTTGATACAATCCACATGTTTTATTGATATAATTACCCGTCATGCTACCTAAATCACAGTTACATGTAGAGGTGGCATAGCATATTAAATGGCACCATATTTGATGCCATGTACATTGTAGTATGTAGTAATTGTCTTATTTACTCCAAGGCAGTGGGTCATACATTGTACCCTGTGAGGTCATTGGCCTACCAGCCATTGATCCAGATGCCTGTACTGACATACAAAGCTATGATAGAAACATACACCTACTTTTCAAAGAAATTCAATATAGATTAATGAATAAGAAGTTGTGCTTGCTTTGGTTACTAAATGAATATGTTCGATGTAAAGTTACGCCAACTGTTAGATAGCTTGATGTAGCTTGGTGTAGCTTGGTGTAGCTTTGTGTAGCTTTGTGTAGCTTGGTGTAGCTTGGTGTAGCTTGGTGAAGCTTATTTTAGTTTCAAGCTAGAGATTACTAGCTACCTGTGGTAAGATTTAGAAGTTCATTGTTGATGTTCCTGTAGGGTAGCTGACATCCTTTATGATTGTTTTTGAGGGAAGAACATTTCAATAGACCTCTGGGGTGTTGCCACTGACTGCACTTGTGTCTTTATAAAGCTCACCTGAAGCTCTCCAATACAAGGGTTCATCAAGATGGAAAGATAAATTGAGCAGCGACTATTTATAGATATTTTGGGTTGACTTACGTCACAATGAGATGACGTCACCACGTGATAAACAACAGATGTAGCTGCAGGTGTTGTGGGCAGAGGAAGTGCAGGAAAAGGAGAGGAAGTGCAAGACATCTTTCCTTCCGGTGGGGGTAACAAGAGACAGACCTCAGGTTTAATACGGATTAGGGAACCTTAAGCACCCAGCACTGGATCCCGAAAGAGTTGTTTGTGAAAGTATTTAAGGGCTTTAAATAGAGGCCCATCTTTCGCTGGAGATGTTTATAGGCCTATATGACTTATATACTTTATTTCTATTTATTTACATGTGCTTTGTCCAGGTTTTCATGTATGTATTCACAATTTATGCCATATCATGGCATGGCATGGCATGGCATAGCATAGCATGGCATAGCATATCATAGCATAGCATAGCATAGCATAACATACCATGTTGCACCCAGTATGGAGGTTAAGAAATCGCAGTGTACTGAATAAGTTCAGTCATGGGCTAGTGGCTGTAACTAAGGGTAGAAAATTCTGTTGCCAGTTAATTCAAGCTAACCATTTAAACCTAGAGGAGTCACTTTATAGCTCACAACAATAGAAACCCGCCCATTCATATCAATATCCCCCTTTTCAGCAGTTTGAATTTATCTTTTGGCAGCAGGTGATAATATGGGCATGTGAGCGATAAAGGAGTGATTGGTGCACCCCTTGTGGTTGGCGGATTGATATACAAGGGAAGTAGTCCCTGTCAGTTTTATAGCAGTGAAGGGAGGTGCTCATCCGCCCAATTTTAGTCCCTGCATATAAAGCTCAACAGCAATCGTAAAACAAGAAAATCTCCCTCATGGTAGCTCATATTACCCCCTGGTGTCACAGACAGACAAATTGTTATAGCTACCCACTCCATGCTTTGATTTATAAGCATGATGAGTACTGTAACAGCATAAATGTTTCCTATATCTTACACTTTACATTTTTCTTTATTTCCTTTTTTAATTTTAAGTTTTTTAAAGAGTGGGTTAAACATATGTCTATTAATCACTAAATAATAAAAAAAAAATCACTATATGAATAGAATCCTGAATAGACATGCTTTAACCCTTCACAGTTTAAAATATATACTTCTCAACAGTAATTAAGTACTTGGTTGAGATGATCTAAAGCAGTTACAGCGGAAGACACTTAATTCAACACCTGATGAACGACGGTGTCTGGAAAGCGCAGACACTTGACGTCTCAAGCGACAAAGACGCAACGTCTGACGTCGTCAAGGAACGTAAAACCTCGTTGAAGGACATCTATTACGTAATGTCACTCGGTGCCTGATTAATCTGCCATTAGTACCTGGTAATCGGAGGTAGAAGTTTGGAAGAATGTCGCTTGGCCTTGCTTTACTGTGGTGAAAATATGCCAGGGCTATTGAGTGTCAGAGAGCTTTGCAAGCTTCTCACTTGAGCCTCTAGTTGAGGCATAAATACTTGGGAATTTAAAATCTACTCTGTTGAGTTGTATTTTATTCTTCTTCTTCGTCATCTTCTTCTTCTTCTGGTGATAGGGAAGGGGTGGGGGCCTAGCTCAGTGGTAGTGTACTGGGCTTCCAACCACTGGGTCCCGGGTTCAATTCCCGGTCGAACCTAATTTGGATGGCTGTTTCATCCTTCGTCTCATTGCCATGGTCCCTGCCTGTCCTAATTAACCCATCAGGTGCAGAAATACAGGACGTAAAGCCCTAATCAACCCACCACACTTGTGATAGGGAATATGTGTTGGTTATGAGTTTTGTGATAGCTCTTGCTGTTCTACTGCAGCTTTTTATGTTCTAAATAGACGTGTAATTAGCCTGTTGCAGAGAACAGTCTTTCTTACAAGTTGCAAGGATGAAGCGGCTAAATACATCTTCATATAGGTTCGCCAGGAGATCACGATTCTTGTAGTATAGGTCCTATCTTGATAAGACATGTAGGGTCGATAACATGGCATTTCGTTTTGAAGCACTCAGAATATCTTTTGTTTAAGTGTTAAAAGAACAAACAGAGTCGTCAAAAATCGATGATGAAGGCTCCACGCAAACTCATAAAGCACCAATTGGAGTGTTCGCTGTGAATAATTCATATTCCTTCCACCTTTTTCTTCTACTTTTACAAGTGGAGTTAATTGTTGATGGAAACATGTTGCTCTGTAGATTGCATCACATGCAGGATGAGTCTGACCATTTTTTAAGGTTACTTTGACTTACTGCCCAGATAGCATTCCAAATCGTTTCAACGTCGGCGCGATGTAGGCGCTGTTAATATGATGTTGTAACGACAGTGGCCTATATGTTTGGTGAACATGTAATATCAACTTGGTTTAATTGTTTGGAATTTGTTGAGATGTTTATCAATTGAGGTGTGGCTATGACAGTGGGACCACCAACTTAACGTCTCATCCGAACGACGTCCAGCTGGCCATGGGATGTACATAGCTTATGATGTACATAGCTCATGAATGACCCTTATCAATTAACTTTAAACTGTTGAAGAGTGACATTCTAAATATCAGTTACAAGTCAAACAGTCAGTCGACCCATGTACTGCCCAAATATTTTGTTACAATAAATGAAGCAATACTTTAAAATGTTCGTCTTTATCTTTTCAGGACCCTAGTTGACCATGCTAATGTCTGGCTGAAGAAGAACTTGGATGCCCATGTTGTGACCTGTGAGACAGTGACATGGATGAACACAAAAAAGGAAAACTTGAATGACACGGAGCAGATGGTTCTCTCCAAAAGTATTGCTGAGAACGGAGTCACATACTACAAAAGGGGCTTGAGGTATGTTGCCGTTTGTGATATTATCGTTTAGTACAGCCATGCAGCCAAGCTCCAGAGATGGACCACACTGGGTTATTAAGATTGAACGTGATTGTCTCAATGGCCATACTTTAACTTTTTTGATTTAATTAGCAGGCCCTTCAAATTAGGTGGACATAGTTGGTTTAAACATATTTGTTAAAGTTTGCCAGCGGGCTGAAGGCTCAATAACAGGTTCAATCTTGGTTAGTATAATATGCAAGCTGTACCAAAGACCTGTGACAGGAGGTTAACAAGTAAAGTGAAACCTGGATGAATAATTGATCTATTGATGAACTATTACAAGTAGGCTAGGATTGAGCTAAAATAGATTCGTCTCCAAATAAAAGTAAACTGGACATAGTTGTGTGTCCAATAAAAGTGCATTATCTCTTGACAAATTTTGTATTGTGAAGTCAGGAATATTTGAGTTGAACGACAACTAAGCATTAGCAACATGGCCGGGTAATTACATAGTACATGCATAACACTGCCTATTCGACAAGATCACAAATTGGTTTAAACTGATAATTTAGTAACATCTTGTTCCATAGGCTAACATCTTGTTCCATAGGCTAATACCAGTTGCGATATAAGGATATTGATCCATATTTGGTATTTAATGTCAGATATCAAATATATACAGTGTGCCTTTATTTAAAGCTTTAAGAAACCAAAAAAGCAAAGTCAATTGTATGAGCCTACACCGTACACTTAAACAGTCCTGACAACCACTAAGCAGACATAGCCTGGGCCATGTTATCATCACTGAAGAGCTTCTCCTACTTAGGCAAATTAAATTTGAGATGGTGAAAAGATGAGTGAATGAATGAAGTCAATGGTTTTTTTTAGTTTCCTACACCTGTGAATCATTCAATTATTCATCCTTGCTTTAGATCTTCACAATGTGATTCGTGACGCCAGCCCAAACAACCTGTTTTCTATCTAAAGCAGTTTTGTCCTCAGCCAAGAATTCTTGCAAAGAATCTACCCTGTTTATTGTATAGCCTGAAGCACACTGTCATGTCAGATTGGTACTAGGCGTTGCACTACTCTGTACTGTCTGAGAAGTGCCATTACAACAGAATATTACTCAATGAACAATCGACTAGGATCCTTTATACAACCATTTTATAGTATAGGAAACAGACTAATATCTATATATAATTATAAGCAGTAAAATTGTCTGGAGGTTATGATTCATTATAGGATATTTTCGAGTGATTTGACATTATAAAATGTATATGTATAAACACTAAACAGCACTGTGGCAATATGATACTCAGTAATGATTCAGATCAGATCAGATCAGATCAGATCAGATCAGATAAGATAAGATAAGATAAGATAAGATAAGATAAGATAAGATAAGATAAGATGTGATGTGATGTGATGTGATAAGATAAGATAAAATAAGATAAGATAAGATAAGACAAGTATAAGCCAAGATAAGATAAGATAAGATATGATAAGATAAGATAAGATAACACTTTCGCCTCTGTATGATCCGATATGATCTTCTCTGATATTATCTGTATATGATCTTGAAAGATCCGATAGGATCTTCTCTGATATTATCTGTATATGATCTTGAATGATCCGATATGATCTTCTCTGATATTATATGTATGTGATCTTGAATGATCCGATATGATCTTCTCTGATATTATCTGTATATGATCTTGAATGATCCGGTATGATCTTCTCTGATATTATCTGTATGTGATCTTGAATGATCCGATATGATCTTCTCTGATATTATCTGTATATGATCTTGAATGATCCGATATGATCTTCTCTGATATTATCTGTATATGATCTTGAATGATCCGATATGATCTTCTCTGATATAATCTGTATATGATCTTGAATGATCCGATATGATCTTCTCTGATATTATCTGTATATGATCTTGAATGATCCGATATGATCTTCTCTGATATTATCTGTATATGATCTTGAATGATCTGATATGGTCTTATATGATTCAAGACAGATTCATTCCTCATAAAAAACGTGTACAATAAAAAAAAAAAAAAAAAATATAGGATTAAATGTGTGCAAAGTTATGACAGGCCAGGATGAATACACTCTAAGGCATATCAGCATCACTATAATGTGCCCTCTGATCACGATATATTCCTGTCACCACAATCAACATGGCTGCTCCGACACCTTTGAAGAGAATTGTGCTCTAGGCTAACAGGGAATTTCAGTGTTGCTAATTCTGCCGAAGTGGTCGGTGTGACAAGAACCACATCACAGGCAGGGATGCTTAGATTCAGCAGCAGATCAATTAGGCACCCAAAGGATGGTTGATGCACCCAGTACACTTATTGACAGCTCTTAAGCAAATTTTAAGGATGTAGTGTTTACAAGATGCAACAGCCATAATACAAAGCTAGCTGTAACTTACTCATATAATATGTATCTGTTATAATGGTGGGTGGACAAGAGCTTTACTTACTGTATTTCTGCACCGTGATGGGATAATTAGGACAGGCAGGGACCTTGGCAATGAGACTAAGGATGAAACAGCCATCCAACTTAGGCTCGACCGGGAAACGAAGCCGGGACCCAGTGGTTGGAAGCCCAGCACGCTACCACTGAGCTAGGCCCCCGCCCCTATCGGTTATGATAAAGTATTTAAAATTCTGAATTATTTCTGGCATTATTGTAGTATTTATAAATTATTAGTGTTCTGAAAAACACAAATAAATTGCAAAATCTGTTGAGTGCAAATTCAGTTTGGCTAACTTATTTCTCAGGTATTTGTTTCAAATTATCATGTTTTTACAATATAGTACACCTGGTTTACTGATACTTACCATATAACAAATATACATTTTTCATGAAGTCTAACATATCTGAAAGTAGCCCATACATGAAGAAACACTTGTATAACAACTAGGGCTGTACACCGGTTCTCGATATATCGTTTGTACCGGTACAAGGATAACGATATGGGTATAGATAGCCATTATATAATAATAACGATACAATTAAATGATATGCAGAGCGGTGTTTTAGCTAATAAAACACCTGATACCCAGATGTTCCAGTGATTTTGAAGAAAAATATCAGCCCACTTTCATTGTAATGACATTTAACAACATTCTGGAATTATTCCAAAAAGTTTTTGTTCATTATATTTCATTGTTAGTTGTCAATATTATAGGCCTTACTTATTCTCCTATTGATGATATAGCTTAACAATACATATCATGATACGGTCCAAAACAAATTGCTGGAGCCTTGGAAGGGACATTAACGTATTCTTCCAATTGAGTTATAAGCAGCTATTGGGGAACATATAAGTCATGTCCTTTTTTCTGACAACAACTTCCAAAAGGTCTATAGCATATTGACATAAACATCTACATTCTTTATCTGATAAGGTATATTTAAATTTCAAAAAGCTCCATAAACCATCAATTTGACTTGCTAAGTCTTTGGTGATTTTCATATGAAAGACATCAATGGAAATTTTCCAAAAGTCAGATACAAAGATAAGATTTTGATGGGAAATATTTGGTCTGATTTTAATCTTTTAAACACTATCTACAATTCATAGCTTTAGTTTAGATGCTAATTTTGGTGCCAGTGTTGTTTTTCATGACATTTTCTATTCTGAGGAATTACATTACAATGGCTAATAGATTTTTGGAGCTATTTGATGGCTATAAAGCCTAAATTTGGAACATGGACGACAACTTAATTTGGTATGTAATTTAGTCAGTGAAGCAACTTTAAGTAAAGTATTCCTTTTAAACAGATGCAAATCCGTTGCCGTGGAAATGCAGTGATGAATGTATGTTCAATTTTGTTGATGAAGCAGGAAATAGCTTTAGACATCATGCATCATTGTTAACACTAATAGCTGAACATCTAAACGAACATGTAGATAACATGTCTTTTTATGTCTCACAATCAAATGCTTTTTTGACATGATCACTGTGAAATCCTTTAGGAAAGAATAATATAAAAGAAAATTGTGAATATGGGTAGACAGCAGAGTTGCTCAAACTGTCTGTAACAATCAATACCTCACATATCATATCCATCACTTTGCCAGGCAAGTCTATCATCACATAAATCACAATACTTCTGACAAGGTTGCCAGAACAATACATATCATAAAAATGGATAAATGTGTGCCTGAGAGAAGTTTTTTTACATGATTGGTATGCATTAGAACCACACTTCACAGCAGCAGCAGTAAGACAGCCCCCACAGTACCCCACCCCAAAATTAATATAATCACATATTTCATTTTAAACAAGATTGAACAACAATACTAATAAAGAAAATATTTGCCTGTCGTTCTCATATTAAAAAAAAAAAAAAAAAATATATATATATATATATATATATATATATATATACTTTTGTCACATTTTTCATATAAAGCACCGAGAAACACTGCCTTTACCTTTGTCTTAATCTCATTTGTATATATATTTCTTTCATTGTACATTGTCTTTTTATCATAGGTCGGTCAAAAGCCTTTTAGTTTGTGTTTGTCAGTTTTACACGCCTTACCAACTTTAAGTAAATATTTTCATATCTTATCTTCTTATTGTATGCCCTCCAAAATGGACAGATTTTTAAAAAACAAATCTACTCTTGTCTCCATGGTTACATTCCCATTGTATTTCAAATCTGTTGTTTTTCTGCAACCCTAACAAATGGCTACCATAGTGATGACTGAAAGGCAAAACTTAATCATTGGAAAGATAAAAAACAGAAGATAATGATGTCAAGGGGTTACTGATTTATCTGCAAAATGTTGAAGTAGGGCGATGTCTGGGAAATGGAAATTATAAACCTGCACTTTCGATGCTGATAAAAGGTTCCATTGTGATAAAAAAGGAAATAAACATTGTTAGGTATGTTTTTGCCATTACTATAGCACACATAGTTCTGAAACAGAAGATTACCTTTATTGTGTTTACGTTGGAAAGTTTCAGTTCCCAAAAGCATGCAATGAGTGCTACAGGAGCAAACAACTGGGACATTTAGTGCATACACGAAGTATAGTAATCATATGACAGCAGTGCTTTTTCATTGCAATGTATTGTTGCGGTGGTGCTGTTGCACTACTTTGATTGGAGGAAGTGGTGATTTCTATGTCATGTGATATTTGGGTGTGGGTATGAAATGCAAGCAAGACAGGATTGCAATTCCAAGATCAGCATTCGAGACCATGGTTACTTACCAGCATGATTCAACTACTAGGTCTATTGATGTAGACAGCTAATTGGTTTTCTGGAAAATGAAAATGTGGGATGCGATGATGCACTCTGGAAAACCAATGGATTTTTTGTCATGTTATACACAGACAAAATGGCAGCTTATATGTTAAAAAAGCCACTTGTGAAACTATTTTTAACAGTTATGAATGGTTATTTTAGTTTTTAAGTTTTGTGAAACACCAGCAATTTAGATTTTTTTAAATACCAAAATACGTTTTTCAGTAGAAACTGGGAGCCAAAAAACAGAAGCTCGTTTTGTTTGGCGATAAAGGAGGGTGCACTAGCCAAATTGTGATGAATCATTACTCATACAAAACGATGAATTGTAGCTGTATGACAAGACAAGACAAGATAAGATAAAATATGATAAGATAAGACCCAGCCATAACTTGCTGTAAAGACTTAATAGTTTTCTAAACCGAAATCTTTCATTGGCAAGGCTCTGTTATTGACTACACAATCACCAAACTAATGTGATGTAACATTTTCACATGTGCCCTGCAATTAAGAACCAGTCATGATGTGGTTTCAAATTTCACAGGAATTAAATATTGATCATCTATAAATGTTAATGTTTAGTTATAGCTTCCTGGAGACTGCTATAGCTGGGCATGGTGCTTCAGTTTCAGTCTAGTGGTCAAGCTCAGTCCAGCCAGTAAAAAGACAAAGCATTACAGTTTTACTGAATCTATGATTTACACTATTTCCAGAGTGCAATACGTAATTGCACACTCGAGCATAAGTACGGACTAGAATTGTCTTGTATTTCATTGCATTGTCAGTAATGCAGTCAGCTTATATGACCAGCTACCAGAGGCAGATTAATTAAGCTAAAATACTTAAATATAATTTGAAAAAAGGCGAATCATGAATTTGGTGAATGTCTATTTCAGACTCTGGCTTCTTCCTCGGGATCCTACAGATGTGAAACAGCCCAGTTCCATCCAAGTTCATGACTTTGCTCCGGAATCGCCGATCGACACCTTTCCGAGTCTTGTCAAGAAAGCGAACAAGAAGTTAACCGGTGTGGAAGGTAAGAGTACAAAATCCAAAAGAAAAAGGTGAAAATATGTACAAAGTAGAATGACCGTAGTTTTTACCTGTAGCATTAACATCACCAACAAGGATGAGGCATGGGTTTAGCTTTTTGGTTGTTAGCCGGTAAACTTCATCTTAGTCGCAAAATCAAACTTTACGCATTAAGATGTCATACATAATCATGTATAATCAATTGCTCCTTAGTTGTCGTAGAAACCTGGGTATGTCAATTTGTCACAGAGAGTTTTATGGTCATCTGATGGTTATCATTTTCAGTATTTTGATGGCTACTATTGCTGCTCTATTTAAGTTTTTCTGCATCTTTGTGTGAATATTTGTGGGATATTTACCAGATCACGACTTTTCTAGGTTGGTTCCACATCGATCATTCAGGTAAATCCCGCCCAACCGAGTCCGTTAACCCCCGTCTCAATTTTTGACTTTTTCTTGTTTTATTCTTCTTCCTCTCTTCATAATTATATTTCTTGCGGGTTGTATTTATCTTCTTGACACTCTACAACTAAGCATGGTAGCATAGTCCCTAGATTCATTTCGATTCATTTGACAGGCCCACTGGCCCACCAAATATACACTCCAAGTATACCATCCTCCAAAATATATATTAATATATCTCTGCCATATCTATAATATATATTTATATCATAATATATCTATAATATACTGACATATCATACTATTGCATCATGCGTGTGATTATACCTTTTCCTCTCGTTGCGAAGGTTTCAAAAAAAGATTATACACAAATGAAATCTTGATTTACATAATTTGATATTCGAAACTCTAGCACAAAAGATTGAAGCTTTTTCTCTCTGCACACTCGTTTTATATCTATTTGAAGATTTCAGATCTTGAGAAAATTTTTACATTTTTTTATACGCGCAGGTATTGACACTTGATATAACATGCTGCTGCCATTTGTAATGACACGCAATTTTTCATTTCAGGATTTTTGCTTTGAATTAGCATGTACAAAATATTCGAATATATAGAAACATCTCAGATCTATCTTGAGATTTATTGAAATGTCATCTTGTAATATTTACCTTTGACAGAAATTGGATATATATATTGAAGAAAGTAAAATGGTAATTGATAATGTAAATGTTATGAGTGTCTTCGTTTCATTTAGGTAAAGTCATATGCATGGAGGCGGTCGACGTAGCAGTTATCAATGGAAATGTTGATGCAAAAATCACTTCATGGGCAGAAAAGACCCAGGATGATTCGCCATATGCCTTCATACTTAGAGTTTTCTTAAGACGAGAAACTGTTGTATCAGAAAATATAGGTAGAGACATGATTTTAAATCTTTTCAATACAATTTCCAACTGTCATATTAGATACTATTGCTAGATGCCTTTGTATTGATTTACAGAAAACAACTTTTTAAACTGTTATATTAGAAACTATTGGTAAATGCCGTAGTTTTGATTCATAGAAAATATTTTAAACTGCCATATTAGAAACTTGGTGAATGCCTCATTTCGATTTACAGCTAATGATTTCTGGTTTTATCAGAAATTAATTGTTGCAAGCCACATCATTTCAATGTTATTCAGGAGACACTAGGCAAATTCTGTACATTAGATTGTTAAACAGATCTCCAAAAATTCATAATATATGAAATGTAATTGCTACTTAAAACCAATATAGAAGTGTAGAGCATTTCTCGGTTTCAATTTCTGATATTTACATATCTAAGGAAATCAGATTATTTTGCTGTGTTGTGAAAACACAATGAGTCTAACCTGACATTTCTCTTCATACTGGTATTGCAAAAATAGTTTCTGTAATCCTATACGATTATTTATGTGTGTATTACAGCTATACCATATATATTTTGGGGTGACAAGAGATATATATCACTAAGTGAAATGTTATCCAACCGTCAGCATAATGAAAAATAATCGTTTTTATATTCAGGAACAAAAGATTTCATTCCTCATCCAACGGTAGATGGCTATGAACCATTTTCTGAATTAATAGAGAAAGCTAACAACTGGTTAAGAGATCAAAATGACATCAGAGTAACAAATATGCAGTCTGTGATGGTACAAAAAGATGATGGTAAGTTAATGTTTATAATATCAAATGCAGTTGATGGAAAGTTTGATAAAATAAATATTATTCATGAAGACAGTGGGTGGTGAATTAGGGCTTTACGTCATGTATTTCTGCACTGATTAGCTAATTAGGACATGCAGGGACCAGGAAATAAAGATTTTAGATTAAGCTGCCACCCACTGTGGCAAAGAAACTGGGTACCCAGGGGAAGTTCTAGTCATTCTTGCAATTCACGGTGTGTACTGATTATTAATGCCTTGTTTCACAGTACCGTAAAAACTGTCAATCATGGTACTTGCAGTTTACTATCAGAATAGCCATTGAATAAGTCTGAGATGGGAAATATTCTTTAAAAGAAATAAAAAACAAAGAATGATGGTAACTATTGATAAATGGTAGCTTAGATGCAAGCTTGCTAAGTAAAATTACTGTGTAATAAACAGCATTATAATCAACAGCAGCAATGCCCCAATTTTGCACCATGGTTGAATTTCTTCTGCTATTATTTATGAAACCTTTGTTTTTCTTCTAAATTTTGTTCCACTGTCCACCAGGACCTCATTCGGAAACAGGAAGTGCCTGTTTTTTCAAGATGCCAGGACTCCACAATGATGAACCAATCGAATTCTTCCGAATCATGAGATTGTTCTACACAAGGCCATCAGAGGATGCCATTTCAGAAATCCCTGTGATTTACCCCTTCACTTTCGAATCATTTTCCCCCGAAGTCACCATAACAGAACGAAAGAAGCGGGAGCGGATGGAACGTATGAAGGAGACGTATGGAAGAATCGTTGAATATTTGAAATCGTCAGGTACAGTAGGAACATTGTCTAAATTGCACGAAATTTCTTTAATTATGATATGTTTGGTATTAAGATGATAATTTACTGTGTCACAATATAATGACAGTGCGATGATACAGGGCTGGCCATTTCTCGTGTGACCTTGTACACGGCAGTAATAATACAATACATGTCACCACAGCTTTATTACTGATAAGGTGATCATGTGTCTTAGAGATTGTACATGAATAATGAGAGATCATAGGATCTGGGCATCTTATATTCAAATAGTGTATGGACATATGCCAAAGAATAGCTTTCAAAGCTAATTTTAATTGTTATTTTAAATATGACTTAAAATAAAGTTGATTGTTATTGTTATCTAGTATTAGTATATCCGGGTACAAGGTCACATGGGAACAGACTAACCCTATTCTTCTTTTTGAGTTAGCAAGGTATTGGTCATAAGTGACAAAAATAATGTAGTAGTAAGTAAGTAAGTAAAACTTTATTTAACGTCGAGTAAAAGTGCTTGTTATCGACAAAACGTGATCTAGACAAAGTGATTTGTCAGGCATTTTTCATCTACAGGTTGAATATCTCTGCCTGAGGAAGCCACTCCCGAATATGCCTATCTCAATATAATTTATTTTCTTTAATGAAACATTTCTAGTTTTATTAATCTCCCCTCTGATTTTGGTGAGAGGTTTGCTGTTTGTGTCATGGAATTTGTAATGCAACACCTCAATAACAGCTCACAGAAGAAACTAATAAATGGGCATTGTCATCTGACAGGAATGCAATTGGTGTGGCATTAATTTTGCATGGTGTTATCTTTCAGAATATGAGATTATCTGTGCAGAAACCGTACCAAATCCTATGCAAATTGTAACAGAGAGGCAGGGAGATGAGACAGAACAACAGGTCATGACTTGGCTGCTGACTCCCAGGTAGGTCCTGATAACTGTGATGGGTTTTTGACTGTTCCATGATTTGTTTATGTCTCACTGACAGTAGTGTATTTGACTACTCTTTGGCTGCAAATGAAACATACACACATTTTCACAATGCAGTGTGGTCGAATTACAGCTTTTTCCTGATAGATATAGTGATATAAAAAAAGTTGAACTATGTAATAAATGAATTGAATATAAAGTTTATGATCTTGAATACAATTCGGCAAAGTCCAGAATGTACCATTTCTAGAGTGAACTGTCTTTGCACGTTTAGTGAGGGTTAGAGTTAGGTACACTGAGTAAAAAAAAATGCATCAATGTTACTGGAAAAACTACCTGTACTATTGAGGTCTATTGTGACCGCATATATTTTCACCATTTTATATATAAGACAAATTGAATGTCTTTCCATTGTTTGGCATTATGGCTTGTCTAGTGCCTATCTTTGTCTTTAATATACCATTTTGCTTGTTGTTCTAGGCTCTACCTCACAGGGCAGATATCAGGATCAAATGGTGGAGCAAAACTGGGAGCCGGTAGTAACCGACGCCAAGCCAGTGTGCGGCGAGATAGGAACCAAAGGTACACACGACTTCGGTAATGTTAATTTTATTCTAAATTGTTTATTACGATGTTGTGGTATCACACTTCGAAGTTGCCTGCTTCACCATAGACCTCTGTCTCAGGTTAGTGTGCTTCACCCGTATCCATGGCAACAAGCTCTGACTTCCTGTTTACCTTTGATGACCATTTTGCAAGAATTGTTCAGGATGTTTGTATAAAGTAAAAAAAGTATATGTCAACAACTGAGTTGAAAGCTAATGGCGATTATTGATAGAATAACAGGTTCAGTTTGATTTAAGTTTGTGAAGATTTTTAACAGTAATATTCGAAAAATTTCATAGCCAAGGCACTAGTGACTATCATTGTAACCAAACTGTCAATGAAGATTCTGTATTGTTAATTCTTGCATAAAATACTAATTTACCACCAGTTGATATGCCTGTTAAAAAATAATTCTTATTTACCTAGCTTCAAACAATTGAATGAATCTATAAAACCGTACCCATGAACGAAGTTTGCACCATCAAAGAAGTTGTTGCGGGCGATAATAGGGCTAGTCAGTTCATGTGTGAACTAGGTCCTGGAAATTATAGCACATTGCATGATATCACCAATGCACAATACCTGATGATGTCATCAGTAATTAAGCTGTGGTGACATCATGCATTGTGTTAGGATTTCTGTGTGTCCTTATTCACACATGACCTGACCAACCCTACACCAATGTTTACTGGCATTTACAAGAATTCTGACATGAAAGATTGTGAATAAGGTTCATGTTCTTGTCAGTCAGAATATTTTGTGTGAGCCCTGAACATTGTTTAGATATTATTGCAACTTCTTTAACGGCAAAACCTTCATTGATGGGTGCTGTATTACACATTACAAAAGCCAGTTGATAGTTTTCCCAGGTTCTTATTCTAGATTACTTCGAGGATAAGAATGTGACAACCTTGTAAAAGAAGTCTTAAATTACTTTAAGAAATGTTTCCATGGTTACTATTCACAACAATGATCCCCCCACTTGTAATTCACGCACAGAATTTTTGGAATTTGCCACTTTTGACATTTGCATGACAAATTTTAACCCTCTTTGGATTTTTACATTTTGAGGCATGAACACACTACATTTGTTTCTGTTTGATATGAATTTTGCATGTTAGTTTAATTTAATTTGACACCCAGTTTCATATATTTGGATATCAATAATTCAATTGCTTATAACTAATCAGTAGTGGTATTAAATTACATTTTTGAAGAATGCATGAATAAATTGATGTTTTCTGTGGAAAAAGCCTTTCTAAATTACTTTTTGAGCTTTGGTTGAATCTTTTGAAAAGTGACATTTCCAGAAATGGGGCTATGAAACCCTTTTTTGTGTCCTCAAATCTGTCCTTTCCACAACAGCAAGTAGGTCCTGAAGTTGCCCTAAAATAGTTCCACAATTGAGAGAAAGTTCCTTCTAACTGATTGATTATTCTATCATAAATTTATGAAATATAATGAGCCTATTGTGGTGTTTTCATAAACCCCATTTTGAGCAAGGATCTACTTTCAGGGAGGGCCAGAAACCGGAAACAGATGATACAGAAGAAGGCGGAAATGCTCATCCTGGGCCTATTTTCTTGCGCAACGTAGTGACGGGGAAGCGGCCATACAAGATGCTGGTGGCTTTTATCTCAGTTTTCGTCGCCATAACAATCATCGTTGTTCTCAGCGTTGTCTATAGCAACCAGTGACGTCATAAGCAGGACGATGTCATCACATTATTCATCCAATCATTTGATATTCCATCTGAGTCTCCCTCATGGAATCGAGCCACAATGGCCTCCTGTATTGCAGGAAATACCTTTTGTAACCCAATTTTTTGCTGTATTTTTGGTTATATGTCCAACAGAAATATAATAAAGTAAAGAAATAAAATAACTCGACTTCATGCTTGTGCATGATGGTTAATTTGCTGCTTGCAAAGGTGTGGTATTTTTTTGTGGTGAAGACCTCTCCTTTTTAATTTGATTTGATCAAAAAATAAATTAATGCATCATAGATAATTTTGAAGGCAGTAGAATACTTTGAAAAGGCTATAGCTGCTAGTCTACTGCTCACTGGGAAGTCATTCAAATATGGCTATGATGTGGTGTCATTCAAATGTGGCCATGACATGTCTCATGTTGTACACTAACACTGATGACATACTAATTTAAGTGCAAATATTTTTCTTCCCGCATTCATTTCATGCAGCTTTTTGTCAAATATGGTTGAGAAGTCACTAAGGTTTAGGTTTGAAATATAGACAATATATTGTCAACGATTGATTGAAATGTAAAAATTACGTAACAGATTGGCAATTGAGGCATTTTTCACTTGGGTTGGCATAACTAAGAAGGCTGGATATAAGATTAGGCCTGTCTGCTGTTTGTAATGATTGGCATTGAAGTGAAAACTGAATCAATATAATGAGAAAATAATAACATTCTAGTTATTTACATATTCTGGTGTCTTCTGCTTTTCTGTATTTTATTAACCGACTTCCAATTCAGTTGGAAACCAATTTACTGTAAATTAAATTCCTAATTTGTATGTTAAATTGCAGTTATTATTTTCAGTGTTAGAGAGGATTACTGTAAAATTAACATTAATTTATTTACAGTTATTTTCAAGAGTGCGGTTTCGTTGTAGCATTCAATCATTACCCATCTTATCGTAAATAAACAACTCTTAACTGCTATGAACGCACCCAAAAGACAATCTTTCTTCCTCTATATAAGTGTTCCAGACATAACATAATTAATGTAGATACCTTTTACATGACCTTTTTACTAGATTAACTTGGCTGTTCACTAGCGCCTTTGTACATGCACAATATATATAACATTTTTTAATCGATTCACAAATTGCAGTCAAGCCTGGCACTGTACCCTTCTTATGATATTATATATACATAATTATATATATTATATATTATATTTTTCTACTTGAAGTGTCATTCATGCGTGAAGTATAATCATGCTTTTAATAGCTGCTCAAAATATTCAAATAGGTCTTAGGAGGTTATTAAATATGACCATAGCACTGGTACAGTTGAAATGAATGTAATTGATGTTTTATGCTTTTATGGATAAAGGTTTCAAAGCAAAATGGTATGTAATCTAACAATTTCATTGTGTGGGATTTAAAATTGTATACCTTTAAGATAGCTTTTTCTATAAAAAATAAGACAGGCGAGACAATGCATATATTAGTATCTTATTTCAAAATTTGATCTTACATTGTTGAGATTCCCCTTTTTACATATTTGATTTTTAATATTATATATCGCAAATATTTCATACTTTCATACTACATTGTCATTCTCCAGTTCTCTTGCCCAACTAGTCTTTATTGGAGATAAAAATATTGTGCTTTAAATCACAAGAATCTAGACAAATCCAAAAGGTCTGTTATACTGGTGTTATACCCACTTATAAAATAATGTTTACTGTAACACCAGATGACACTGCAAGTCGACTGATCAAAATATCTATTATATTTATTTCTGGTTTAATGTCTAATGTCTAATTTAGGTTCACTAAATATTGTCATACGTCTTGCCTTCTTATGATAATAGCTTATACGGAATTATTACTGTGTAATAATATCTAATAGTGCTATCACTGATGTTTGGAGCAGTGTAGTAAGGTAAAAATGCATGGCTCTTAATTGTTTAAAATAGAGCTCTGTGTGACACATTTTAGAGCACTTACATCGACACAGTATACATAGAAAAGATTGCAATTTTTCAGCAAGAAACGAATAGGGCCTTGTTTGGACGTTTGAGTGGAACATTTGATGTTGTTGCAAAACTAATTAAAACCAAACTGCTCAAGGTTTTTACTTGTGAGTGTTTAGATAAAAAACTGACTAAGTTTGTGTGAAGAAATTTAATAGAAGAATCCAACACCTCCTCTTAATTAGGTGTGTCGTTTTATGTTGTTATTAAACCATACTTATATTTGTAATTCATTCATGTCCAATTACAGTGTTTACACCATTTGTGTAGCTTTAAACTTTGTGGATGAATGAAGTTTTTCCATGAGTGATTGTGTGGTTTTTGAACAAAAATATATTGTAAATGTGATTTTTGAAGATGGTGTATTTTCACTTCTTGATGGAGAATATGTCAAAGTACCTAATACTCCATTTTTACTAAGGTATTAAATGTTAACACTGTTCAGTTATACGGGTTCATAGCCGAATAGAAGCCACTTGCACTGTGTTTCTTTATTGTTGCCAAAGCCACTGCAATTATTGCACAAAAACTAAGCACTTTCCATGTTTTTGAAGCAGATTTGTAGTGGTAAGAATATTACCAGCGAGTTGGCATGGTAATTAATTGGTAAATGTTGGTAATTCAATGTGTTTCCAAGGTAATATTACCCATGAAATATTACCACTTGCAGTGCAGCTCACAGCAAACTGTTAGTTCACTGTATAAGCACTAGAGGTCGAGGCAGTATAGCCACCTAGTGGATTGTAAAGCAACTTTCGTCCTAGGTTTAGCAGAAGTTAAGTTGTGAGGCAATTTGTGTTCATTTATGACATTACACTTGATGTCGTTGTGAGCAAGCACCTAATAATCATTGCTATATATGAATTGATGTACTTACAATGATTTATGCTTAATTTTTATTACCAAAACCTAAGTTTTATCTATTGCAATATTATCACCGTCTTGCACACAATTTCTCAAATCTATGCAGTTTAGGGTTTCTTCAATTCACAGTACAGCTGTTTTCTGAATAATGCTATTTTTTAAGTTCTTGTAAAACTTGCCACACTTAGTTGAATTTTTCAAAATGTGCCTCTTTAATGTACAGCAATTCTATGTCTCTTTATAATTAGGACTTTTTCCCTTAGACTTTCCACTGTTTGTACATAAGCTTTTACTACTTGCATGATTTTTGACTTATAATATTATAGACATTTTGAACATATCAATACAAATGTGTGTATTCTCAGTGCGCTCTACGCATGCGTGTTTGTGGTGGCAGCACTGCGCATGTGCAGCACGACTTCTGCTCTGCGCAGTGTGGCGCTGCAGTCTGTTTATGGGCGCCATCTTTGGGGAATAAATCTGTCATATTAGCCACTTATTAATTTTTCATGTTTTACAACATATTTGAATCTCAGATTTTTAAATAAATGAAAATATTGCATTGCAATTAGTGTTTGTTTTGTGTCAGCAGCTCAAATGCCAGCTCATGAACTTTTAAGCCAACAGAGGGAGCTGCATACCAGTCTTTTCAACCTTCATTTGACGACAGAATCATGCAATTGGGTTATTGGTGCACTGATGACATCACAAAAGGTTGTGAGGAGTCTGAGGACTGGTAAGCAGCTCCCCCTTTTGACCTAACGATGGTCTTATACTGATATCAACATTCAGTGTACATGTACCCAACGACTTGAGGCAAAAACGAGCAAGTGATAATACAAAATTAAAAAGTAATACAAGCTCATATCTTAATTGAAAGATCTTTACTTCCTGCGGTTTATGTAGAGGAGCATTCAAGAAGTGTCATTATACTACGACAAGCTTGTAGTTTTTGAAACAAATGCTCGATCTGGAGCAAACCAACCTCACATTTTAATACTGTGCAAGAAATAAAATGAATGCGGCCCATTTAGGCATTCTTCAAGCATCGTACATTTTTCGTAATTTCAACAGCCTGGCTTTTATTTTTGCATTTTACTAAAAAAATCTATTTAAATTACCTTGTCCCTCTCTGCCGCTCCCCCCCCCCCTGCCTCACTCTGTTTGGCTCTATTTTCCTACTGTGTGGCTGCAAAGTCCACAGCTGCAGTATTTTTACAACAGCAGCCAAATTTCGCAGCTACAGCCAGTTTTTGAAGCAGATATTTGCAGCTGCAGCAAATTTAACAACCCTCTGCATGACCCCTTCATGGGACAGCTTGCTCTCCTACTCTGATGCCATGTTGGCACTAGAAAGTTTTAGACTGGTGCCATGATCCTGACCACAGTACATGTGTACTGTACAGTAATAACAAAATACCCACAAAAAGATAAAACAAATAAAGAAAGAGACGTGGAAAGCTGGGTCAGTCCCTAGGTGTAGGCCCTACACCTAGACTTACTTCAAGGGACTGTAGAGGAACCAAATGTCTCCTGCAGCTCAGACGTTGTAGCTGTAACTGCAGTCAGCCATTGCAGCTGCAAGATTTGCTGCAACTGCAGCCGCCCCTTGAAGCAAAAACTCTACAGAATAAAATTATTTATCACTCCACGGAGTTCACATAACAATGCTTTCGTGGAGTGCAGGTAGGCTGACAAAAACAGTATACTGAACAATATGATGAATGGGTATCATAATGATATATTACGATAAATTTCAAAATATTCAATGAGTTATAACAAGTATATTTCTGTTGTCATGCAGTTTTATCATGATTATTATTATATTATGAAAAAAATTATATATCTAGAAAAATATAGCAACATTTACAAATGATTATATCATGTAAGCAGAGGTGAAGTGCAGAGCATATGAACATTGTGTATTTATTTCTCAGTTATTTCACTTCCTAAATAGAAATTTCATCAAGCTTGGTCCTGAATTTCATGTACTTTGCCATTGTATCACGGAAGTTTTTGGTATCACACATGTCCTTCCAGACATCAAAATCTTGAAGAAGTTCAGAACGCGTAGTTTGATTATGAGAATTTGCATAGTAACATAGACTATAACTATTTGCCAAATCTGCGCAACATTGCATCACAAGACGAAGATGGTATGCATGAATCGGGCTGTCATTTGTCAGGTCTTTTATGCTCTTGAACATTGTTCTCACATCGTAATTATTGTTGCCAAAGATTTTTGCATTTAGCAATTTGAACATATTATCAAAAGATTTACCCCGATGGCAGACAAGACAGCGAAACTTGTCAGGAAACGGACACTCAATTTCTTCTTTGTCAAATACCATTATTTTCTGAAAGGTTTGGGTCATTTCGCTTTCTGTCAAAAATCCCTTTATTGTAGTTACATAGTTAGCAAAGTCCTGTGCATTCATAGTAGGAAATCGTATTTTAAAGAGTGCATCACCAATAACTTGTCTCATATTTGTGCCATTTGCAGGCAAATGTTTGTCTCGGCACATTTGCCTCATCCACATTTTTACATAATGAAAAAGTTGCATTTCTACAACATTGGTGGCTTCAACATCAAGTAAAGCAGATAGAGCAGGCTGATGAAGTTGTATAACTGATCCATCCCTCAGTGTATCAGAAGTCTGGTTTGAAAAGAACTCTTGACATTTCCCGGTGAGAAGTGTCGACTTGAAATTGATTGCTTCATTCATAAAATGACACAAATTCTTGGTGCACAACAATTTGCTGAGGTATTCGACACAAAGCTCTTCCAAGTGTTGCATCTCAAACTGAACAGCAGCAGACAGGAATGTGACCACATTGCTATTTGTGATGATGATTTCACCAGTGTAAATATACCTGAAAGTTTGAAAAAAATATTACTAACACACAACAAAGTATGGATCCCCTAGGCAGACATATATAAAAAAATATTAATTTTATTATTGCATTTCCTTGCAAAGTTTTGCATCCCCTCAGGATTTTTTTACATTCCCTTTCAATGTTATTGTGTTCACTTGCTATTATGGCATTCCCTCACTGTCATGGCATTCCCTCGCAACCAAAGCAATCGTGTTCCCATCCAAAGTCATTGCAAGGAATCGGGAAGTTATGGAAGAGAGTTATCGCAAAGTTGAGTGAATGTGAAATGTTATGAGTGAATGTGATCATTGTGAGGGAACGCAATCTTGGTGATCATCGCTGTAGGAACTCGTTTTATTTTTTTGCAAGAGAATATGTTATTTGTGAGGGAACATATATCTTCCACAAGGGGACAATAATTTTTGTTAGGGAACATTTTTAATGTCCGCTTGGAATGTCTGTGACAAACAAATGGAAATTTGTCTTTTTTTTCGGTGTAATATTGATGGTAAAACTGGGTAGCTTAATGCGTGATTAAGACATCCACTATTTCTACATTGGTCAGCTCTGCTAAAGGTCCCAAGTATGGGTTCTTCCTGGCCTGGCCTCTTGATTAGATATGACATTAATTGAATTCAAAGTGGCCAAGGGCAAGGCAAAGGATCTAAGGGGTAAATGTGTAAAATGGTGTGGAATCTGAGCCTTATCATCTCATCACAATGCATCATAACATCTGCCTCTGACAGCTGTTCAGTTAAGTAGCTAGAGAAGTATGCAAAAAAACTTTTGGCACATTCTGTACAGGGACACCATTATCTGAAGGCTAACTGACTCAAAATAGGTCTCAATTCTAGGGTGATCTGGTGGTCTTAATTTTAAGACCATAATGTAAAATATATAAAATAGATAGACAGTTCTCCCTTCAAATAGCGACGGTTACAGATCCATGGTCATTTATTACTGTGATCATTCTGACCAGACCCACTACTGGTGATGAATTTAGAGCAAAAAAATAAAAATACAAATACAAAATGCAAGCAAACCTGAGTAGATCTTTAAAAGCATCCAATTCCATGTTGTCGATTAAGATAGGGTCATCTCCAAAGTTCCATCCAGATGTCATGTTGTACAGAACTTCACATCTGGTGTGTATTAACTTCAGCAGAATTTGATGGGCTCCAATATTCTGTCCATCAACCATGAAAAAGACATCACAATCTTCCTGGTTGTCAAGTCCTGATGCCAATGCACTTAGAGCAAAGATTGATTGTCCAACCCCTGCCATACTGTTGTATATGACCTACTAAATGATCTAACCAAAATAAATCAAAATACATGAACTACATGGCCATAGTGTTGCTGTTTTGTTGTTAGTTTGTTTGTTTGTTTTTACTGTAAACAAGGATATTGAAACTGTCAGTTTCACAGTTTTTATATTTGTTTTTATTTGGTGTGTTTCCTGACCTTAGCCTATCTATTACTTGTCAGCCAGCTGCTATCTTTCAGTAATTTGTATATGTAATATTTAATTTACCTGGGAATCTGTTTGTTATGTTTATAACAATGTCATGTAATCTGCCACTGAGAGCAAAAAATTTAAGGTAACAATGAACTTTAAATTTAATGTGGTTTTATACACTGAGAACATAGTTAATGAGTTTTTTTTTTCATGTAGATTTAAAGTTTAATCTTTGTATCTTTCATTCTTGCACCTGACCATATTCCATTTTAAATTTTTTTTTTTTTTTCACACTTGGCAGCCCAGGCTAGATTTTAGGGCCTATATAACAGGCCTGGTGGAATTGGAGACACGTGGCCCCCGCCCCCCCCCCCCCCCTCGCGACACCCTCCCACTTCGCTATTGGTCCTATGTTTTAAAGTGTGCAGTTTATCAAGTAGGTCAAGTTACATTTCCTAGAAAAGGAAGTCTCAGGGGAGGCACCATCCCATTAAATAGGGGATCCCATTTCTCATTGAGGGTTTCATATTTGACTACGAACCTTGTCTTTTTACGAGTACAGCCTCTAAAAAATCATGCTGAAAACCAAACCATACCAGTTTGTATTCCTTAGAATAACAAGAAAAGCTCTCTTTAAAAAAGAGACGTGTATCAGAATTGGTTAATGTAGTCTAGACATGCAAAAAAAAAAGACTTAATCTATTTTTACAGACTTAAGGGCATTAGTTGCTGGTAACAGATACTAACAAAGTATCATGTCAAAATATTTCAATCAATTAGTATAGTTCATATAAATTTATGTCTTTGTCTTTACTGCCACACGTGCTATAAAATGTACTTTTCCATAGATCCTTGCTACTCTTGCTACTCTTGCCTAACGACCCACAACTGTGTGCAAATCGACCACTTGCACCATCTATAGTATAAGTAATTATAAAAAGAAACCTTTGCTTGTAAGTCATACTATAAAAAAATATATATATACATATTTCAAACTTTCCTACTATTAAGTTGCATAGAATTTTATACCTTAATACTTTTAGTATTCTGTAATTTGCAGCCAAAAAAACTGTCTTTCAGAAAAATGTGACATTTTGAAAATCTAATAGAATAATTCAGATCCAAATTTAAAAAATATAATCATGTTTCATTTTTTTTCACATTAACATACATAATTGACAGGTTTAGTGAGTGTAGCATTTTTGAACTGCATATCTGCTGTTTAAAACAGTTTGAGAAATAATTTAATTTCAACATTGGCCTATTTGTAATTACTTGTAATTAATTACAGTGTACAGTTTAAAATGCAGTTAACTATCAGAAACATTAAGAGCAATTGAAAAATCCAATTTGTGCAATTACACTGTTTCACTTAAGAAAGAGTGAGAACAGTGATTTTATAGGTCAGAGTGAGGGTGTGTCACTCAACTGGCTAATCATAGCCAGATGCCTGGAATGCAGTGACTTACTGCCACACTGACACAACAGCAGCATCAAAAGCACAAATTCATAATGGATTTTTGTTAACAGCCAAAGCACCATAGTTACAAATCAAATCACACTAGTTTTCATAGGAATGAAATAATGTAAGTAGATATTAAGCTTTTGTTGAGTTGCTAGGCATTTTACATGATGGGCCTCCTGTAGCAAAAGTAATGGAGATCAAATTACCATACGTGTTGTCTGTTGTGCGTTCGGAAAGCAAGAGAGCGAGAGATCCAAGAGATCCAGCGCCAGGATTCACGGGAGGACCGCAGCGCCCCTAGCGACAAAAGAATTGACCACAGCACTACGTCGCTTGCTACACTCTTCCCCCTCTTCTTTTGGCAGCTGACAGAGCTCCTTTGTGTAAATTAACCTCAACGTAGATTGAGAGCCTCTTCTTATGAGCTTCCGAGTGGAATGAGAGCCTCTTCATGTAAATTAACCTCAACGTAGACTGAGAGCCTCTTCTTATGACTGAACCTTAACTGCATTAGTAACCCAGGAACTCTCTAATTTTAGAACGTCAAACCTGGTCCCATCAACTTCTAGATCCGGAACTCCTTAATTGTAGAACGTTAACATGGTCTCTTCAACTTCTTTAGTAGGTCTTAAATGCCTTATTTGCAGAATGTTAAAATGGTCACATCCACTTAAGTCTATCAATATGTGTAATACAGTCCTGGATTATGGGATGCTGGAGGCAGTTCCTGAAAGGAACAAGAAAAATTAGATCCATGCTAAATCCCTGGTAAGGAGAAAGCACGTAGGGCGTTTTTCTGAGTGGCTTTCAGGATCACAGAAGGACACAGCTCCTTCTGCTGTTCGAGCCACTCACTAATAAGATAGAGGTCTTGCCGCGGGGATGCAGGTCCAGCAACCCGCCACAACACCCAGGCTGACCTCCTCAAATAGGGAGCGTCGGACTTCACCAGGAGCTGGTCCAAACTGAGTCTTCGAGCAGCCAGACGGTGTTCTTTAGCTGCGGAACCCTGGAGACTTAGCGATTTGTGTCCACAGCTGAACAAGCTATTCGGGTAGGCGTCTTGCCATTGACGAACTTCAGCTCGGCCACCGAGGAAGCAGTGTACCTGCACTGCCACGTTGCGGTGGACTCGTTGCTGCAATATCCGAAGACAATCAGCAATGGCCCCCACGCCGCATCAGTGCACCACCACTGGAATGGTTTCTGGCCGGAGACACAGCAGCGCATCAAGAGCGGTTCGCTGCTTATTTTGCTGTTGTACCCCGGTGGTAATCTAACCCAATTTCACCGACAATATGCACTTCGGTGTCAGTAGTCTATGTCTCAGCTTGACCTGGAGGTCCTGGCAGATATGTGATCGCTGCGCACAGATATTTGGATGAATGACGAAAGTGCAATACAGGTCGGGGTCCTTATGTAGCTCGTCCCAGACTGCCCATCTGCACAGTAGGTACTGATACCGGATGCGACAGTCGTCTGTGGATCCGAGTTGCGGACGGAATCGTGCACCAATTTTGTCAATATGGATGTGGATGTGGGGTCTATGAAGCGAGGCGGAAGTGGCAAAGGCACTGGGGCCTCAGCTTGCGGCCTGTCCTCGAGTGATGAGATGGTGGTTACGGCAAAGGATGATAACTGCACCATGATGCATGCCAAGACTTTGGGATGTAACAGGCAGGCCACCACCGACGGTGGCATAACAGTGAACTCCTCCAAGGGAGTCACCTCAATCCCGTTACGTTGCTCCCAAAGTCTGAAAAGCAACATCTGCTCCAGGGATAAATGGAAGGGTGATGCATCTCGGGGATAGTACCTCCGTTGTACAACTAGACAAAGCAAATCTGTATTGGTTGCGCAGCCAAGATCTACACGGATCAGCCGCAACAACCCATTGCAGAGGTGCGTCCAGGTTGACGCGTCACCCTCTGTCATTGAAAAGGCAGGGCATGTTTATCTATGCCGACTCTGAAGGTGGCTTACGGAAGATTCCCATCGTTGACAATGCCAACAAGCCCGCTCAGGGTCAATCAACCATGGGAGGTGATTCACTCTACATGACGACGGGTGCGTACCCTTACTTGTCGCTGGCATACCGGGTAGTAGTGACGTTCGCAACTGGATGTGCTGGCAACCGGTGATACAGGATCCTCATGGGAGGCATTACCTGAGGATAATACTCCTGATGCAGCCATCCCATGCGAAGCCTGAAGCGGCACACACGTCACAAACGTATCTGCCAAACTACCTTCGCTGTCATACTCACCTTCCCTGTCACACTCGCCTATGGCATCTAAAACAAAGTACTTCTCTGTTTCAGATGCTCGCTCCTCCACTACTCCAGGCTTTTGCTCCTCTACTTCAGGTTTTTGCTCCTCTACTTCAGGTTCTTGCTCCTCCTCATGGGAGTGGGTAACCTGTACCTGTAGATGTTATTCTGTGCAGAGTTTGCCTCGTTGGGTAATAAAGTCATTTAGCCACCCAGGCTGCTGTCGATGTCGGCCGCTATGTTTGCTGGGTGTTAGTTCCTGACAGGCGTCCGGGAGCACCTCTGGAGGGTTCGGCTCCTCACTGGGCACATCCAGGGCCTCGCCATTAACAACACCTCCATCCTCATGGAAAAGCTGGGCTAGCAATTCTTCGGCCGCTCCTTCATCCATGTTAGGCACCTTGTTGGTGTTGAGCAGTTGAGCTCTTTCCCGGCGAGCCCACAGCGGAACATTGTCATCTGTGCATCGGCGGAGGCGATCATGGTGGACAACTTGTTGACGGCCTCGGGAATTTCGAATTACGTAAAGGATATCTGAATGTTTTTTAACGATGAGATAGGGTTCAATGTATATTGGTTGTAGTTTGCGACTTTGCCCCTTTTTTCCTGCTGAATTAAGTAGGTATACGATGTCACCGGTATCGTAGAAAATTGAGTGGCTTCTTTGGTCATGGGTCCGCTTGCGGCTGTGCAGAGCAGTGCCTAGTTTCTCCCGGGCACATGAATGTACATCCTGGAGCAGTTGACGTAACTGCTGAACATATTCGGCCTCAGATAGGGTGGATGGGCTCTGGGTGGGTATGTTTGCCAGTAGGTCAACAGGGAGTGTTACTTCCTTTCTGAGCATCATCATGTTGGGTGTGAATCCGGTGGATTTATTTACTGTTGCTCGCTTTTCCCTCAATGTGAATACTCAGTTTTGTCAATATTTCCCTATTTAGCTGTTCAACCTGGCCGTTGGAACTTCCCTTTCGAGCATCTTCATGTTGTGTGTGAATCCGGTGGATCAATTCACTGTAGCTCGCAGGGCCATACCCACAAATGGAAGAAATTGGTCCCATACAGCCTGTTTTCCCTCAATGTGAATACGCAGTTTTGTCAGTATTTCCCTATTTAGCCGTTCAACCTGGCCATTGGAACTTGGCCTGTATGGGGAGGTACGTGCCTTGGCCATCTGCAGTAGGTCACACATATCATGAAATAGATTGCCGTCAAAGTTTTTGCCTTGGTCGCTAAACACTTGGAGAGCTCATCCCACAATCAGCAATCCAGGTTCTGCTATGTGTCATGCTTGAGTGATCACAGCTAAGGCAGCTGCTGCTGCTGAGCTGCCACAGCAGCTAATCCTTGACCTAGTTTTGGTCACCTTACAGGCCTAGCAGGTGTCTCCCAGAGTGAGTGGACCTCACTCTTCAAGTATGTATCTCTTTTTGTCAATGCAGTTCTTTAAATATTGTTTAATGTCAAATTACTATGTTACAAGTAAAACACAATGTTATAGTTAATACTGGTCTGTATATATGTAGGAATTTGAGCATAGCTCAGTATTTTCTGGTGTAAATTTGCCTACATGTTTGAGCTGAACAGCACATGCTGACATGTCACTGCTACAGGCTGCCATGTGACTGCCACATGTTATTTGCTAGCACATTTTGCATTTCATGCACAACTTATATTTAATGTATTATGTCACAATTGATATGCCTAATATTTGTGGTCAAGAATTATTACTGTTGTTTAATGCTAGTTTAGGCTATTTCCACTTTACAATTGTATCAGTGGAAATGTCAAATTGTCACTGGAAATGTCAAATTGTCACTTTGTAATTAAAATGTCACTTTGCTACAATACAGCTTGTGCAAAAGTATAGCCACATGTGTAACACAGTAGTTCCCGACATATGTAACTCTGTTATTTATTTGCTAGATATCTCACACAGTGAGAGTCCAAGGAAGACAGACTACAGGACACCAGACTACGAGACACCGGACTACAGGACACCGATCCATGGTGCAACAGTCCATGGTGAAACAACCATCCTTGGTGTACAGGATAACAAGTTCATGGGGACATCCGTAGCAGTCCATGGGGACATCTGTAACAGTCCACGGGGACAGCAGTAACAGTCCATGGGGACAGCAGTAACAGTCCATGGGGACCGCAGTAACAGTCCATGGGGACAGCAGTAACAACAATCCACAGTGACATTGAACATTAATGACTTTATACTTTATTTGCCAGACAGTATTGACTGTACCACTTTAATCTTCTTTTTCTTCTTTATTAAATTGCTGGCTTCTGTGTATGTATGTATGAAATTAAATAGTTAAAATGTATGAATGGATGGTGTTTTCTCAAAGAGTTCTCTGCAAAACGTCCTATACCTAAATCCTTAAGTCTCACGTCCATTGGTTCGTGACAATCATGTTGTGTGTGAATCCGTGGATCTATTCACTGTTGCTCGCAGGGCCATACCCACAAATGGAAGAAATTGGTCCCATACAGCCTGTTTTCCCTCAATGTGAATACGCAGTTTTGTCAGTATTTCCCTATTTAGCTGTTCAACCTGGCTGTTGGAACTTGGCCTGTATGGGGTGATACGTGCCTTGGCCATCTGCAGTAGGTCACACATATCATGAAATAGATTGCCATCAAAGTTTTTGCCTTGGTCGCTAAACACTTGGAGAGCTCATCCCATTCGACAGACAAACTCTTCGATGAAGGCTCTCGCAACTGATTCGGCAGACTGCTCAGGCAAAGCTTTTAATTCAACCCACATAGTAAACTGATCCACCATGACGAGTATGTTTTTGTTGTGCTTCGAAGTCTCATTTAGTGGCCCCAGAATATCAATATGGACTCTCTCCATCGATTCGCCAGCATGATATCTATGCATAGGCGATCTGGGTCGCTGATTACCTTTTTATGACGGTTACACTTGTCGCAGGCCTTAACATAAATTCTGATGGATTCGGTCATCCCGATCCAAAAGAAATGCTGCCTGACTACATGAAGGGTCTTCTCTGCTCCAGGGTGTCCAACACAAACGTTGACATGAGCATATTCCATAATTTCGTTAATAAGGTGACTGGGAGGTACTATAAGAGGGCGACTAATAACCCCTGAGGGTTCTAACCATCGGTAGTGCAATATCCCACTGCTCATGCATGCGTGTACAATAAGTGCAGCCACCACACGGCAGTGAGGAGACATCCATAGCGACTTCATACTGTGGACATTCCTCATAAGGGATCAGGCTCAGCCCGTCAGCATTTCCTTGGTTCTTCCCAGGCCAATGCATTATCCTAATCGAATTGAGAAATGGCCTCCAACCATCTGGCTAGTTGCCCCTCTAGATTCTTGAATCTCATGAGCCAGATAAGGCTGTTGTGATCTGTATGGACTAAGAAATACCTACCTAGAAGATAAAAGCAAAACTGGTTTAAAAAGGTCTCCAGGGCTAGCAACTCTTTTCTTGTTGTGCAGTAGCACCGCTGAGGTGCAGATAGGAACTGGCTGGCATACGCAATGACCCTCTCTTGTTCCTCCTGTACTTGTGACAATTCGGCCCCAATGGCTCTGTGTCACTTGCATCAACATCCAATATAAACACTTCTGTTGATTTTGAGTACGCCAGCACTGGGGCAGACACCATGGCTCTTATGAGATCGTCAAAAGCCTTCTGGTGTTCCGCACTCCAGGCTAGCAGCTGGTTGACACTAGTATCTCTAGCTAGGTAATACAGTACATTAGCTTTGGCAGCCAGGTTGGGAATGAATTCCCGGTGGTAGTTTACAAATCCCAGAAACGACTCTAGTTCATTCCTCCTACTCGGAGTCGGCCATTCTCCGACACATTTCACTTTTGCTTCGGGAATGCTGATACCGTTCCAACCAACATGGCGTCCCAAAAAGTCGACTTCAATACGGAACAGCTCACACTTTTTGGGTTTTAATTTCAAATTACGGTGTCTGAACTTCAGAAAAACAGATTCCAGGGCCTGGATATGTTCCTGAAACGTCCGTCCCAAGATGATGATATCATCCAAATATACAAGCACGTTCTTCCACAGCATATTCTGCAGAAATTACATCATAATCCGTTGGTTAGTCAACGGGGAGTTACACAGTCCCATGGCGAGACGAACATGCTCAAACAGTCCATACTTCGTAATGAACGCGGTCTTGTGTCTGTCCACGGGGTCAATTCGAATTTGCCAAAAGCCGCTGGCCATGTCAACCGTGCTGAAAAATAGGTTGTCTGCTAACGCATCTATACACTCCTCAATCAAGGGGAGCAGAAAACTGTCCCTACGGGTCACCTTGTTGAGGCTTCTATAGTCAACACAGTTGCGATATTTACCATCATGTTTCTTAACAATAACAGGAGCTGCGGCCCACTCACTTGCAGATGGCTGTATAACACCATTATCTAACATCATCTGAAGATGTGCCTCTTCCTCATCCTGAAAGCCTAAAGGTGTTCTCCGAAGACCATGCTTTACGGTAGCCGTGTCACCAGTGTCAATGCGATCATAATGGCAGAAAAGTTGCCCCAATCAAAATCATGACAGGCAAACACATCACCATATGCCGCTAACAGCTGTTGCAACGCCATACTCTGACTCTCCCCTTCCTCCAAATTAACAAGGCTACGAAGATATAACGAAACAAGATGAGGCGGCAGCACAGACGTGTCTGTTGACAGCGTATCCATATTGGATGGCGTCGAACTAAGTAGGGTTGGATCATTTGAAAAGACATCATCAGCAAGGTAGGTAGATTCCTCCTGGCTGATGGCTGGGGCCCAAGAATCAGTGCCTGTCACTACTTCTACCAATGTAACAAATGTAATGAGCATTATTTGGTATAAAATAATAACAAAAAATGCCAATGATCAGAAAACCCTAAAAAAAGAAACAAATTAACTATTGACACAAAAGCAATATACTAGCAGGCAAATTAAAGCACTAGCATACCGAAAACAAGCTAAATGCAGACTCAAATGCAGGCCAGCAAAGAGACAGCACACACGTGTGTGTGGATGTCAACAACCATCTGAACTGTCCTAGGCAAAGAATAGCCAAAACAGCACAGACAACCGTCAAAAACGGCCGTAATAAATGCCCAAAACGTAGCTAAACAAGCGTCGAAGGCAAAGCAGAATAGCCCAGAACACCAGGCACTATATCCCACTTCTGACACCAATGTAGCAAAAGTAATGGAGATCAAATTACCATACGTATTGTCTGTTGTGCGTTCGGAAAGCAAGAGAGTGAGAGATCCAAGAGATCCGGTGCCAGGACTCACGGGAGGACCGCAGCGCCCCTAGCAACAAAAGAACCGACCACAGCGCTACGTCGCTTGCTACACTCCAACAGATATTTGTTGAAAACCTTCACAAGCTTTCACCCCTAAGACCAAAATGAACCTTGCCAATTTCTGGGAAATCAGACTCTAATAACCATTCTAAATTGTCAAATGGTGTTTCACAAATGGTTTTTCAAATTATAATTAACATAAGCTGCCTTTTTGTATGTTATAACATGACAAAAGTTAACAAACAATGATATTGGTTGTTTGAAAAAACCAAAGTATCCTATGAATTTTTGTAAAATCAAAGTTGACTACATAACCCCTTTTTGTTTTTTAAAAATCCATTGGTTTTCTAGTGTGCATCATTATATCCTGCAGTTAAATTTTCCAGAAAGCCAATCAGCTGTCTACATCCTGTCTACTTCTAAAGATTAGCACTTCAATACTTAAACTATGCTTTAATGGTAAGGAGACAGAAAGTGCAAAAAAGGAGCTGTGTGAATATTACTTTAAGTATAACTTTATTATGCATGTTACTGTAATTTTTCAAAATCTGAATGCGTTTTTAAAAAGTCAAAGACCCATGTCCATTACATGACTACAAATTTTATTATAAACTTCACATTCCCAGTTCCTGTACTACATCACCAAAGATATTAAATCACAAAACATTGCATATTACAGTGTAGGGCACTTTTGTATTGTTTCTTAACTTTAGTGTAAATTTTTCAATCTTTGGACCCTAAGGAACAAAACCTAAGTTGGCTCCATTTTTTTCTATCATTTCTAAGGCGGCCATGTTTGGCCTCTGAAACACTAGTTTTGCCATAACTCTGTACCTATTTGACATAGAATGGCAAGTGATGGGAGTGTAGAATTCAATGGTTTATTTTGTTTTAATGTAAAGCTAATGGAATTATAATATGACCACTGTACAGAAGATTTTGCTTCGACAATGGTATACTTCCATGTGTTCTTGCTCATATATTTATTTGGCAAGTTGACCATTGTGTAAGGCCACACTGAAGTATTCTTTCAATTGAGTTTTAAGCAGCTATAAGGAAACATACCAGTTATGTACTTTTTTTTTTTCAACAACTTCCTAAAGGTTATACCTTGACATAAACTACATTCTTTATCAGGTACGGTATATTTAAATTTCAAAAAGCTCCATAAACCATCTATTTGACTTGCTAAAGCCCCTTTCACACTTAGCTGGTTTTGCCATAGTATTACATAACGGTGACGTAACGCGCTTCCCGGCTCCAACCCGATGGCTACCCGTGGATACCCGCCGATACCCGCCCGTTGACTCCTGGGACCCGTGGCCAAGCCGGTAAACTCGAGCCCCGTAGCCGGAAGAGCCATGCTTGCATGGCTCATCTGTGGCAAACTCCCCGGTGTCCAAAAAGTCCAAAAAGCCGGCGGGTTACCCGTGGAAGTCGGCGGGTTACCTGTAGAACCCGGTGAGTTATCCGTCATTAATTTTACCCGTAGTAAAGCCGGTGGCTTGTTCAGGGGTTCTACGGGTGACTCGCCGGGTTCTACGGGTAACTCACCGGTTCTACGGGTAACCCGTCGGCTTCCATAAGTAACCCGTCGAGTTTGCCCAGTGTCGCCGGCTGTTGATCCAATACGCTTGCTCTAGAGCTAGTGATGCAATGCCAACTGGGTTTATTATGTCATCACAGCGGGGTACGCTATCCAGGCAGTATATAAAGGTTGATCAGTGGCTATGAGATCATTCAGCATCTTGCTTCCAAACAGATAAGACCATTATTACACCGCTCCAGAAAGTTTTTCATCATGCCTATGAAAAAGACTACAAACCAGGATCCCTGCTGCAGTTGTTACTGATTTGGATACAGAGAAGTCGCCTTCTTCTATGGTGTCTTCCTCTCATCAACCCAGCGATGAGGATGGATCTTCAGGATCACAAAAGAAGCTGAAGAAGAGTGCTCTTCCCTTGAAAGCGAAGTTGAAGAAGCCTGCACTTCTGAAGTGGACTGCGAAGTCGCCTGCTAAGAAACGACCGAAAATTGCTCCAAAGACCTCATCAGATGCTGCCAGCTCTGATGAGTCCATTGCTGCTAGTGCTCCTGTGCGTGTTCGTGCTCCTGGTCATGCTGGTGCTCGATCTCGTGTGCCTGCACCTTCTCCTGTGCATGCTCCTCCTGCACCTGCTGCTGTGCCTGCTGCTTCACCTGCTGCTTCGCCTGCTCGCGTGTCTGCTGCACCTGCTGCTCAGAAGAAGCAGGAAAAGCTGTTCCTGCCAACCAGGGATGAACAGGATGTCACCTTCTGGTATCGTGACAATGCTGTCTTTCATGACAGGACTCTAAAAGAATACAAAAATACAGCCAGGAAGATGGCCCTCCTGAATGAAATGGCTGCCAAACTCAGTGTTCCCTGCAGTGGATTTCAACTGAAGACCTGGCTGGAGTCTGTGAGGAACAGTGCAGGAAAACTAATGAAGCAGGGGCCATCCGGTACTGCGAAGCGCAATCCCACAGAGAAGGAGCAATGTATTTGTGGGAATTTTGGTCTCCTGGTAGACCATATCACATGGATTCCTGGTCGCCAGGGCACCAATGTGCTTTCGAAACGCATTGCAAAGAAGAAACTCAGGGAAGTGGAGGACAGCTCCAGTGCAGCGGATGAATCTGAGATCCATGATCACAAGAAAAAGAGGAAAGAACCAGCACAGCAGCAAACTGGGATGGATCAACTGGTCCATTTTGCCATGTCATCGTCAGGAGCGCTGCAGGCTACGATGCTTCAAATGGTTGTTTCTGCTCCAAAGGATCTCACAGAAAGACAGAAAGACGAATCCGGGTACTCGGTGACTTCATCGTCGCTGAATGCATGACTCTGGATCCCGAGTCCTTCGATGAGCTGCATGCCCAACTGCTTCCAATGGTTTTGCAACTGAAAGGGAATATTCAGAGAGCGGCTCCTCCTGGGCCTCATCAGCCGCTGCACTACAGCCTGTTAGGTCCGGAAAAGAATTGGCCATCATCATCAGTAGCTGGACCTTCCTCACTGCCTCTGTCGGGTCCTCCATCCATGATTTCTGAGCATATGCCAGGCAGTGCGTCAACACCACTCAATATGAGTCAGTTTCTGAACCTGTAGAAACGTGAAACAACCCCGGCCTTTTTCAAGGCCACCCAAAACCACCCCGGCCTTTTTCAAGGCCACCAGATTCTCCCAAAAGAGCACGCCTGTTACACATATTTGTGTTAACAATCAATAAAAAAAAAAATGTTCCAAAACCCTCCAAACATTTCTCTATCTTTGTCCAAGAAAGTATAATATTTTAGTCCAAAATCAATTTCTTCACATCAAGTAACTTGTTCATATTTCCTTTTGATTAGAGCACAAATACGTATTGGTCCATTATTTTGTAATATTTCTTTATTTTACACTTGAACTATCTTTCAGTAAATTGCTTATTATCACACTTTACTAAAGTTTTCATATTTCTTAAGCAAACAAAATTGCTACTAACTTAAGTGTGGTTGTGTCAGGGTTAATAATTTTGAGCAAAGAAGACATAATTTTTTTGGTTCAGAACTGCCGTAGTTTTTTATTGTTCAGAAGTGCCGTATTTTATTTTTTGGTTCAGAAGTGCCGTTGTTTTTTCTAGTATACTGCCATGAAAATAATAAGAATAATGAAAGTAAGGCACTTCTGAACAAGACACAACTACGGCACTTCTGAAGCCAAAAAAAAAGTACGGCACTTCTGAACAAAACACAACTTCGGCACTTCTGAAGCAAAATAAATAAATACGGCACTTCTGAACAAGAAACAACTACGGCACTTCTGAAGCAAAGAAGCAAAAAAATAATACAAAGTTCTGAACAACTACAATGATTTATATATTTTTGGTAATTGATGTATGGGAAAAACGTCAAGTTCCAGGAGAGACAAAATCTACCTGGGATGGTGTTTATTTTGGGTGGGTCAGACAGGAACTATTTTTTTTTATTAACACAAGAAGTGTACATGGTCTGCTCTTTCGGGAGGATTTGGTGGCCTTGAAAAAGGCTGGGGTTGTTTTGTGGTATCTTTATACCATGTTATCTTGCCATGGCACACTTCCTTCCTCTGAATTAACATAGTCGACCAAGTACTGCCATTGATTCTTGGCTGCATCAGTCAAAGAATGGCCTCTAGTGGGTGGTGGCATTTCATCAATTTCTCCAGCTGCCCTCCAATTTCCTGGGGTGATTACATGTGTGATTGGATCTTCCTGGTCCACCATGTTGTTTTGGATAGTTGGATACCTTAATCTCATCAGATTGTGGAGGCAGCAGCATGCAGTGACTATGGATTCCACTGTCTTGGTTTTCTGTGCCATGGTAGTCAGGAGACACCTGAACCTTGCTGCAAGGATCCCAAATGCATTTTCCACAATTCTTCTTGCCCAGGAGAGTCGGTAATTGTATATCCTCTGCTCCTTGGTCATGTTTCTGAGGGGCAGTGGCTTCATCAGCCAGGTTCTCAAAGGAAAGGCATCATCTCCAACAATGAAGTAGGGAAGAGTTCTGCCACCAGGAAGAATTGGTTCAGGTGGAGGTAACCCAAGGGTCCCTTCTTCAAGTGCTTCCCTCAGGACTGTCGTGCTAAAAACTCCTCCGTCCGATCCAGCTCCGTTAGCTCCACAGTCTACATTAAGGAACTTGTAGTCAGCATCCACAAGAGCCATGAGTACAATGGAGTGGTATCCCTTGTAGTTGTAATACACGGAACCACCTTTGGGAGGACATCTGATGGCCACATGCTTTCCATCAATGGCTCCAACACAATGAGGAAAGTTCCATCTCGAAAAGAATAATTCAGCGACTTGTCTCCACTCTTCTGGAGTTGTGGGGCAGGCCAGGAGATCATCGGAATACTCTGCAATTATGGCTTCACAGACTTCTTGAATTATCAAGCTGATGGTGTTGTGGGCCACTCTAAAGCCATACATGAGGGACTGTCTCCAGTTGCCAAATAGCGGAGGGTGATGGCAAGTCTGAGTCCTGGCTCTAAAGCTTTCCTCAAGAAGGTGTCTTTTTTTGGTAATCCTAGAACCAATTTTGCCAAGGACCTCTTGGAATATGGCTGGTTCCATTCTCATAAAGTTGGTGTAACTTTGGGTATCCTCGACGAGCAGTTCATTCAGTAGACGCTCATAATATCCCACCTGAGGTCTTCTCAACAGCCTGGGCTGTTTGATAGGTTGGCAGTGCCTTCTAGTGATCTAAGCCATACGACTATTCTTGTACACATGTCTACCTCTGTGGTATAGTTGTAGTGTGCTCAGCTTCAGATCAAGACATTCCTAGTCCAAGTCCTACCAGAGGACATTATATAAATTTTAATGCTGGATTATTCCTGATTTGATAGCTCTGTAGTCCCAGTCTCCATTTAGTCACATAATCACATAATAGTCTCTTTGTCACCTTATAGTCTCCTCAGGAAAAAGCACTACTAGGCCTCAGGGCTTTACCGCATAATCCCTTTGAGTGCCTCTGCCGTGGGGCTGAATAACCAACATTCTGTCTGCATGAATGTTGAGATTGTAATCATGTCGGAAAAATGCATTTTAACAGCCAGAAATGAGACAATATCCACTATGTTGTCGATTTAGATCAGTAGGAAATAGACATTTAAATTAAGCTTAGTAAGAGCACCGGCCCTTTGAATAAGGCCAAACAACTAGGACATTTAGTGCATAAACAAAGGAATCATATGATGGCAATGCTATTCCATTGCAATGTTTTGTTGCAGTCATGCTGTAGTAGGTAGTATAACTTTTGCTGTTGATGTCATGTGATATGCAGTTGTGGATACAAAATGCAAGCAAGACAGGATTGAAATTCCAGGATCAACATCTGAGACAATGATTGCTTACTAGCTTAAAGTAACTCAATGGCTTGAGATGTAGCATTACTTATACAGAATGTTGCCTTGTATCTATATGACAAGACAAGATAAGGTAAAGATAAGACAAGACAAGACCACCTGAATGAAACTACAACAAGTCGAACCCAGTCATAACTTGCTGTAAAGGCTAAATAGTTTTCTAAACCTAAATCTTTCATTGGCAAGACTCTGTTATTGACTACACAATCACCAAACCAATGTGATGTAACTTTTCACATGTGCCCTGCAATTAAGTACCAGTCATGATGTGAATTAAAATATCACAGGATTAAATATTGATCTTCATCTATAAACTTTAATGTTTAGTTATAGCTTCCTGGAGAATGCTATAGCTGGGAATGGTGCTTTGGTAGTGGTCAATCTCAGTCTAGTGGTCAGTTTCAGTCTAGTGGTCAAGCTCAGTCCAGCCAGTAAAAAGACAAAGCATTACAGTTTTACTGAATCTATGATTTACACTATTTCCAGAGTGCAATACGTAATTGCAAACTCGAACATAAGTACGGACTAGATTTGTTGTGTATTTCATTGCATTGTCAGTAATGCAGTCAGCTTATGGGACCAGCTACCAGAGGCAGATTAATTAAGCTAAAATACTTAAATATAATTTGAAAAAAGGTGAATTATGAATTTGGTGAATGTCTATTTCAGACTTTGGCTTCTTCCTCGGGATCCTACTGATGTGAAACAGCCCAGTTCCATCCAAGTTCATGACTTTGCTCCGGAATCGCCTATCGACACCTTTCCGAGTCTTGTCAAGAAAGCGAAAAAGAAGTTAACCGGTGTGGAAGGTAAGAGTACAAAATCCAAAAGAAAAAGGTGAAAATGTGTACAAAGTAGAAGGACCGTAGTTTTTACCTGTGGCATTAACATCACCAACAAGGATGAGGCATGGGTTTAGCTTTTTGGTTGTTAGCCAGTAAACTTCATCTTAGTCGCGAAATCAAACTTTACGCATTAAGATGTCATACATAATCATGTATAATCAATTGCTCCTTAGTTGTCGTAGAAACCTGGGTATGTCAATTTGTCACAGAGAGTTTTATGGTCATCTGATGGTTATCATTTTCAGTATTTTGATGGCTACTATTGCTGCTCTATTTAAGTTTTTCTGCATCTTTGTGGGATATTTACCAGATCACGACTTTTCTAGGTTGGTTCCACATCGATCATTCAGGTAACTCCCGCCGAACCGAGTCTTTTAACCCCCGTCTCAATTTTTGACTTTTTCTTGTTTTATTCTTCTTCCTCTCTTCATAATTATATTTCTTGCGGGTTGTATTTATCTTCTTGACACTCTACAATTAAGCACGGTAGCATAGTCCCTAGATTCATTTCGATTCATTTGACAGGCCCACTGGCCCACCAAATATACACTCCAAGTATACCATCCTCCAAAATATATATTAATATATCTCTGCCATATCTATAATATATATTTATATCATAATATATCTATAATATACTGACATATCATACTATTGCATCATGCGTGTGATTATACCTTTTCCTCTCGTTGCGAAGGTTTCAAAAAAAGATTATACACAAATGAAATCTTGATTTACATAATTTGATATTCGAAACTCTAGCACAAAAGATTGAAGCTTTTTCTCTCTGCACACTAGTTTAATATTTATTTGAAGATTTCAGATCTTGAGAAAATTTTTGCATTTTTTTATACGCGCAGGTATTGACATTTGATATGACATGTTGCTGCCATTTGTAATGACACGCAATTTTTCATTTCAGGATTTTTGCTTTGTATTAGCATGTACAAATATTCGTGTTTCCATTGATGAATACTGAAATTGAATATAGAAACATCTCAGATCTATCTTGAGATTTATTGAAATGTCATCTTGTAATATTTACCTTTGACAGAAATTGGATATATATTAAAGAAAGTAAAATGGTAATTGATAATGCAAATGTTTTGAATGTCTTCGTTTCATTTTAGGTAAAGTCATATGCATGGAGGCGGACGACGCAGCAGTTATCAATGGAAATGTTGATGCAAAAATCACTTCATGGGCAGAAAAGACCACCCAGGATGATTCGCCATATGCCTTCATACTTAGAGTTTTCTTAAGACGAGAAACTGTTGTATCAGAAAATATAGGTAGAGACATGATTTTAAATCTTTTCAATACAATTTCCAACTGTCATATTAGATACTATTGCTAGATGCCTTTGTATTGATTTACAGAAAACAACTTTTTAAATTGTTATAATAGAAACTATTGGTAGATGCCTTAGTTTTGATTCATAGAAAATATTTTAAACTGCCATATTAGAAACTTGGTAAATGCCTCATTTCGATTTACAGCTAATGATTTCTGGTTTATCAGAAATTAATTGTTGCAAGCCACATCATTTCAATGTTATTCAGGAGACACTAGGCAAATTCTGTACATCAGATTGTTAAACAGATCTCCAAAAATTCATAATATATGAAATGTAATTGCTACTTAAAACCAATATAGAAGTGTAGAACATTTCTCGGTTTCAATTTCTGAAATTTACATATCTAAGGAAATCAGATTATTTTGCTATTTTGTGAAAACACAATGAGTCTAACCTGACATTTCTCTTCATACTGGTATTGCAAAAATAGTTACTGTAATCCTATAAGATTATTTATGTGTGTATTACAGCTATACCATATATATTTTGGGGTGACAAGATATATATATATCACTAAGTGAAATGTTATCCAACCGTCAGCATAATGAAAAATAATCGTTTTTATATTCAGGAACAAAAGATTTCATTCCTCATCCAACGGTAGATGGCTATGAACCATTTTCTGAATTAATAGAGAAAGCTAACAACTGGTTAAGAGATCAAAATGACATCAGAGTGACAAATATGCAGTCTGTGATGGTACAAAAAGATGATGGTAAGTTAGTGTTTATAGTATCAAATGCAGTTGGTGGAAAGTTTGATAAAAGAAAAATTATTCATGAAGACAGTGGGTGGTGGATTAGGGCTTTACGTCCTGTATTTATGCACTGATGAGCTAATTAGGACATGCAGGGACCAGGAATTAAAGATTTTAGATTAAGCTGCCACCCACTGTGGCAAAGAAACAGGGTACCCAGGGGAAGTTCTAGTCATTCTTGCAATTCACGGTGTGTACTGATTATTAATGCCTTGTGTCACAGTACCGTAAAAACTGTCAATCAGGGTACTTGCAGTACTATCAGAATAGCCATTAAATAAGTCTGAGACAGGAAATATTCTTTAAAAGAAATAAAAACAAATAATGATGATAACTATTGATAATCAATAGCTTAGATGCAAGCTTGCTAAGTAAAATTACTGTGTAATAAACAGCATTATAATCAACAGCAGCAATGCCCCAATTCTGCACCATGGTTGAATTTCTTCTGCCATTATTTATCAAACCTTTGTTTTTCTTCTAAATTTTGTTCCACTGTCCACCAGGACCTCATTCGGAAACAGGAAGTGCCTGTTTTTTCAAGATGCCAGGACTCCACAATGATGAACCAATCGAATTCTTCCGAATCATGAGATTGTTCTACACAAGGCCATCAGAGGATGCCATTTCAGAAATCCCTGTGATTTACCCCTTCACTTTCGAATCATTTTCCCCCGAAGTCACCATAACAGAACGAAAGAAGCAGGAGCGGATGGAACGTATGAAGGAGATGTATGGAAGAATCGTTGAATATTTGAAATCGTCAGGTACAGTAGGAACATTGTCTAAATTGCACGAAATTTCTTTAATTATGATATGTTTGGTATTAAGATGATAATTTACTGTGTCACAATATAATGACAGTGCGATGATACAGGGCTGGCCATTTCTCGTGTGACCTTGTACACGGCAGTAATAATACAATACATGTCACCACAGCTTTATTACTGATAAGGTGATCATGTGTCTTAGAGATTGTACATGAATAATGAGAGATCATAGCATCTGGTAATCTTATATTCAAATAGTGTATGGACATATCTGTATACTGTTATTTTAGAAACTTTTTTATGTCAAAGAATAGCTTTCAAAGCTAATTTTAATTGTTATTTTAAATATGACTTAAAATAAAGTTGATTGTTATTGTTATCTAGTATTTTGCATTGGTGACGGCATGAATTGTATTAGTATATCCGGGTACAAGGTCACATGGGAACAGACTAACCCTATTCTTCTTTTTGAGTTAGCAAGGTATTGGTCATAAGTGACAAAAATAATGTAGTAGTAAGTAAGTAAGTAAAACTTTATTTAACGTCGAGTAAAAGTGTTTGTTATCGCCAAAATGTGATCTAGACAAAGTGATTTGTCAGGCATTTTTCATCTACAGGTTGAATATCTCTGCCTGAGGAAGCCACTCCCGAATATGCCTATCTCAATATAATTTATTTTCTTTAATGAAACATTTCTAGTTTTATTAATCTCCCCTCTGATTTTGGTGAGAGTTTTGCTGTTTGTGTCATGGAATTTGTAATGCAACACCTCAATAACAGCTCACAGAAGAAACTAATAAATGGGCATTGTCATCTGACAGGAATGCAATTGGTGTGGCATTAATTTTGCATGGTGTTATCTTTCAGAATATGAGATTATCTGTGCAGAAACCGTACCAAATCCTATGCAAATTGTAACAGAGAGGCAGGGAGATGAGACAGAACAACAGGTCATGACTTGGCTGCTGACTCCCAGGTAGGTCCTGATAACTGTGATGGGTTTTTGACTGTTCCATGATTTGTTTATGTCTCACTGACAGTAGTGTATTTGACTACTCTTTGGCTGCAAATGAAACATACACACATTTTCACACTGCAGTGTGGTCGAATTACAGCTTTTTCCTGATAGATATAGTGATATAAAAAAAGTTGAACTATGTAATAAATGAATTGAATATAAAGTTTATGATCTTGAATACAATTCGGCAAAGTCCAGAATGTACCATTTCTAGAGTGAACTGTCTTTGCACGTTTTGTGAGGGTTAGAGTTAGGTACACTGAGTAAAAACAAATGCATCAATGTTACTGGAAAAACTACCCGTACTATTGAGGTCTATTGTGACCGCATATATTTTCACCATTTTATATATAAGACAAATTGAATGTCTTTCCATTGTTTGGCATTATGGCTTGTCTAGTGCCTATCTTTGTATATACCATTTTGCTTGTTGTTCTAGGCTCTACCTCACAGGGCAGATATCAGGATCAAATGGTGGAGCAAAACTGGGAGCCGGTAGTAACCGACGCCAAGCCAGTGTGCGGCGAGATAGGAACCAAAGGTACACACGACTTTGGTAATGTTAATTTTATTCTAAATTGTTTATTACGATGTTGTGGTATCACACTTCGAAGTTGCCTGCTTCACCATAGACCTCTGTCTCAGGGTAGTGTGCTTCACCTGTATCCATGGCAACAAGCTCTGACTTCCTGTTTACCTTTGATGACCATTTTGCAAGAATTGTTCAGGATGTTTGTATAAAGTAAAAAAAGTATATGTCAACAACTGAGTTGAAAGCTAATGGCGATTATTGATAGAATAACAGGTTCAGTTTGATTTAAGTTTGTGCAGATTTTTAACAGTAATATTCGAAAAATTTCATAGCCAAGGCACTAGTGACTATCATTGTAACCAAACTGTCAATGAAGATTCTGTATTGTTAATTCTTGCATAAAATACTAATTTACCACCAGTTGATATGCCTGTAAAAGATAATTCTTATTTACCTAGCTTCAAACAATTGAATGAATCTATAAAACCGTACCCATGAACGAAGTTTGCACCATCAAAGAAGTTGTTGCGGGCGATAATAGGGCTAGTCAGTTCATGTGTGAACTAGGTCCTGGAAATTATAGCACATTGCATGATATCACCAATGCACAATACCTGATGATGTCATCAGTAATTAAGCTGTGGTGACATCATGCATTGTGTTAGGAGTTCTGTGGGTCCTCATTCACACATGACCTGACCAACCCTACACCAATGTTTACTGGCATTTACAAGAATTCTGACATGAAAGATTGTGAATAAGGTTCATGTTCTTGTCAGTCAGAATGTTTTGTGTGAGCCCTGAACATTATTATTATATTATTGCAACTTCTTTAACGGCAAAACCTTCATTGATGGGTGCTGTATTACACATTACAAAAGCCAGTTGATAGTTTTCCCAGGTTCTTATTCTAGATTACTTCGAGGATAAGAATGTGACAACCTTGTAAAAGAAGTCTTAAATTATTTTAAGAAATGTTTCCATGGTTACTATTCACAACAATGATCCCCCCACTTGTAATTCACGCACAGAATTTTTGGAATTTGCCACTTTTGACATTTGCATGACAAATTTTTACCCTCTTTGGATTTTTACATTTTGAGGCATGAACACACTACATTTGTTTCTGTTTGATATGAATTTTGCATGTTAGTTTAATTTAATTTGACACCCAGTTTCATATATTTGGATATCAATAATTCAATTGCTTATAACTAATCAGTAGTGGTATTAAATTACATTTTTGAAGAATGCATGAATAAATTGATGTTTTCTGTGGAAAAAAGCCTTTCTAAATTACTTTTTGAGCTTTGGTTGAATCTTTTGAAAAGTGACATTTCCAGAAATGGGGCTATGAAACCCTTTTTTGTGTCCTCAAATCTGTCCCTTTCCACAACAGCAAGTAGGTCCTGAAGTTGCCCTAAAATAGTTCCACAATTGAGAGAAAGTTCCTTCTAACTGATTGATTATTCTATCATAAATTTATGAAATATAATGAGCCTATTGTGGTGTTTTCATAAACCCCATTTTGAGCAAGGATCTACTTTCAGGGAGGGCCAGAAACCGGAAACAGATGACACAGAAGAAGGCGGAAATGCTCATCCTGGGCCTATTTTCTTGCGCAACGTAGTGACGGGGAAGCGGCCATACAAGATGCTGGTGGCTTTTATCTCAGTTTTCGTCGCCATAACAATCATCGTTGTTCTCAGCGTTGTCTATAGCAACCAGTGACGTCATAAGCAGGACGATGTCATCACATTATTCATCCAATCATTTGATATTCCATCTGAGTCTCCCTCATGGAATCGAGCCACAATGGCCTCCTGTATTGCAGGAAATACCTTTTGTAACCCCATTTTTTGCTGTATTTTTGGTTATATGTCCAACAGAAATATAATAAAGTAAAGAAATAAAATAACTCGACTTCATGCTTGTGCATGATGGTTAATTTGCTGCTTGCAAAGGTGTGGTATTTTTTTGTGGTGAAGACCTCTCCTTTTTAATTTGATTTGATCAAAAAATAAATTAATGCATCATAGATAATTTTGAAGGCAGTAGAATACTTTGAAAAGGCTATAGCTGCTAGTCTACTGCTCACTGGGAAGTCATTCAAATATGGCTATGATGTTGTGTCATTCAAATGTGGCCATGACATGTCTCATGTTATACACTAACACTGATGACATACTAATTTAAGTGCAAATATTTTTCTTCCCGCGTTCATTTCATGCAGCTTTTTGTCAAATATGACTACAGACAGGCCGATATGATATCACGATAAGCTAGTTATTTGCCCTCAGGGGCCTGATATCATATCGAGCTGTGGTCCACCGATCCCTGTCCCTCTCATTCCGCCCCGGGCGATGTTAATCATTATGCTAATTAGTACAGAACGGTTCTTTGATACATTGCCCTCAGGCGTTTAGGTTAAACACTGCACTGTACTTAATGACATAAAAATGTAAATAGATGTAAATAGCTTAGGGGCACGCTTCTGTGAGCTCTCCATTTTGTACTGGTCCTAGTATAGAGGTCTTAGTATAGAGGTGGTTCATGGTTCATTGCTGGAGTATAACCCTTAGCACATATATTATATTATTCATTCGAACTCTACACAATGGGGAGCGAGGACGTCGGAGAGAAGTTCATGAAGTTCATGGGTGGTTCACCTTTGGAGGATTCAGAAGAGAAATATGAAACCTCTGATGTCGATTCCGGGGCACAGTCTTCTACAGGGAAAATAGACATTCACTCAATAGGGAGTAATAGTAACTGGCTAATTTTTGGTAGGCTTCTTCCCAAGAATGAAGTTATTTTCATTTGTCAGGTAGTCATTCTATATATTGTCATCATCACTTGTATTGTCAACCTCTCGATGCGCAATGGTGATAGCAATTTATGGACTGCACTCTTGTCTTCATCCCTTGGAATAATGCTCCCCCAGCCAACATTGTCAACTAGGAAACAGTGACATTTTGACACCTGACAAATCGCCCAATGATTACACCCCTGGGCTAATCTTTGAGAGCCATCTCAAATGCTCAACGACAACTCTGCTTCACCTGGCACCACACCTGTGCTATGTCCTCTGGGTTAATGGAGCTGAATGCTCTCCATGGATTGGGTTAACTCAACCTCAGGACATGCTCATTTACACAAACCTTTGAACCAATGAATGTGATGCATAGTATATAAGGTGGCATGTTGGGTGTAAAGAGTATTCACTTCTTCTTCACAAATCAACATGACTAGCAGCCAGCTTAACTCCGAGACTCCACAAGGTGCCAGTGGTATGACTATATGCCTGTCTGAGAAAACAAGAGTCATCGCCCATGCCGCTCGTCAGTACAAGGCTGGATACATAACAATATCCAGGTACAACGACGATACCAATAAGTGGCGGAACGTACACATCGCTAAGAAGTCCTTCGAGAAAATTAAAGAATCATCATGTGGGTTACTCGATGCTCTCACGAATCGCAAGACAATGCAACTACGGCTGACTAAGAAACAGTTTCTGATGATTACGAAGTTCCAAAAGTATAACAAGGAGGAGTTGTACTTTTTATCTATACTACATCCTAAAACCGAGCAGGACAACCTCACCGATGCCACTGAATACACCCATAGTAAAACCATCAATTTACGTCTGGAAGAATTCGAAAAACTTCACGTCTCTTACGATCAACTTTACCTCGTTATTACAACACCTCAGGCTGAGGACAGTAAGCAGGGTCACCTGGAAGAATATCCAACGGTCAAGTGCTTCCGCTGGTTCATTGAAAAAAGAGGTTTTAGGTCACACACAGTGTTCCTCACTCGAGAACAGTGCGAGGCTAATGTTCAGAGCTTCATTCAGTCAGACAATGATGATGAGCCCATGGAGCCATCCACTTATGTCATCGAACCTGAACAAATATTACGGCCGTCAAAGCTCGAAATCACTCAGAGAGTATTCCACTGTCTCCTTCTCGAACAGATCGGCTATGATATGACTGACATGATCATGATGTCACCTCCAGCAGAAGTTGTCAGGAGTACAATAGAAGAGAAAGTTACCAAGGACCATGTTCTGAAGATTGTCGACGAAGTCGCCTCAATGCTCAACCACAAGAGACTGTATTTCCTGAGCGAAATTTATGATATTTTCACATATGTTGGGGGTATAGGCAAAATAGAGGCTGACATTGTAAAGGCAGTCAATCCACCTTTTCTGAAGACCGAGAGATTGATCGATTTTTGTTTTGGCCTGGTTATGAAAAAAGACCCCAGCACCACTGTGCCTCAAGTATGTGTCCAGAATCTTGTGCATAGTAGGGCAAACGATATGTAATTTTGCGAGTCTTATAATAAAAAATTTTCAAAAGTGAACACTTCATTTTCACTCGTTTCTTTCTTTTCATTAGGGTGGCCTGTGACTTTCATGTTCATGAAAAGGCTGACATACGTAATAAATTATGCTACTCTATTTAAATGAATATTGCATTAGTTGTCAAGAAAGCTTTGCGAAATTCACTAAATGAGAAAAAGTCAGCAGATTTAAGTTAAAAAAAGACTTGGCAGTCTATCTTTTTTAATTGAATATGCCTCAAGGCTGTTAAGTGTAATTTCACAGTTTCACACATCATACATCAAACAACTTCCTGCATATTTCGCAGTTTCACACATCATACGTCAAACAATTTCATACATATTTCACAGTTTCACACAGCATACACCAAACTATGGAGTGGTGTGAAATGCTAAGTGTAGTCATAAACAAATTTCAGTTCACGCATCATCAATTTCTTACATATTTCACGGTTTCGTGCATCGTGCATCAAACACATATTTCACACATCATACATCATATATCACACGTCAAACGGTGAGCGGCTGGTAACAAATGTATACTACTACTACTACTACTACTACTACTACTACTACTACTACTACAATGGTATTATATTCAATTTACAACAAACAATATGACAATGTATAATAATAATTTAAAAAAAACATTTAATTGCAATATAAATTCAAACCCCTCCAACACTGCTCTACTTTACTCAACTCTACTCTACTCTACTCAACTAAAAACCGTAAGGTTCAGTGTCATATGTACCGGGTAGGAGTCGTCGCTTGGAGTATGTAACACGGAATTTTTTAAGTTCTTCCTTGCTAAACAACTTAAACTTGTACTTATCACGCCTGATCTTGCTATAGGCTACTTCCACATGGGGCTGCTCATCAGGGGGCAGAGGGTTGTTGTCAGGGTCAGCCCAGAAAAGCACTAGTCTACAAATGCTATCGAAGTTTAAGAGTTTCGACACCTCGTGATTCAGTGTGAAACCCTTGAGCTTTGTTGTTCGCTCCTCATCGTCATTTGTAATAAACGCATATGACTTAGGGCCACTGCTAACAAACCGCGAGATGTGCTGACCCTTCTTCAATTCATTTGTCCACTGCCCCAAATGGTCCCCCATGTCAGGAGTGTACTCATCTAATTCCGTGTCATCATACTCGTAAATAACCGAATCGGTGTCAAAATACAGTACCCTCCTACCCAGTTTATTGAGTACATTGAACAATCTACTACGTGCATTGGCGGTCGTGAACGCTGCAATGAATACATTCACGTGTCCCATTTCTGGTAGGAAACCCTCCGAGTGCGAGTACTCTAACATGCAACGTTTCTCATCAAGAATATGCATGCCCTTCAGAGAAATAGCGGGGTTTGTGAGCAATTTAAAAATGTCAATGCCCTGCTCGACTAGTTGGTGAGTACGATGGTTATTGTTCTCGCCGAATTTCCCCCAGAAGCTGTTAAGGAGTAGCTTGTTTGTTGCCCTTTTCCCCTGATTTAGTGAAATACTACCAGGGTCCAGGCAAATACCTTCCACTGCCTTATACTGAGCGATGTAATCGCTCTTTTCGGAGTCAGACATGTCAGCCGAAGGCCACCCTGACGCCTCCTGCTTGCCCTTCAAAAACATATTGACATAGTCCGAAAACAGACCAGGAGTCTCCTGAGTCTTGTCAAATGTTGCCCTTTCTTTGAAATGATAAATTTCAAACAGCTTTATGATTGTGTAGCCGACACTGAGGGCGTCCTGAAGGTCAATAGTGGTCCATGTACCGGTCAGGTCTCTCTTCTCGTCTGAGCAATTGCATGCTTCTTTTGACTGGGTAGTAGCACATGTGAGGCAGAGGGGGAAAAACAGCTTACCATTTAACCTAACGGGGAGGCACGGGTGATACAGTCCACGAGGTGGTCTCACCCGAGCCTGAATGATGCCGAAAAATGCACTGATGTCTGTGCCCTGTGGTTCCACAATGACCTCAGGAATACCCACAGGGAAAACGTCATTTTTTAACACCATAGGGTACAATGAGCAGATATCTGTGTACCCTATTTTCCTCCCTTCCTTGGCTTCATGGTATAGTTTGACAGCATTTACCCGACCACCATAGAAAGAGGAACGGGGGTCCAGTCGAGGTAAAAGTTCACAGGCGCTTTCTATTTCGTGGAGCATCTGGTTACTTTTCAGCATCAGTCGATACTCGCACTCCCACACAGTGTGAACCTCGAAATTGAGTACCAGCCTGAGATAGGCTAACCTGTCCATAGTGCGTATGTAGAGCGTCTTGAGACTTTCACCAGTGTGAGGGTGTCGGATGTTAGTCGAAACCTTCTCACCACCAAAGCACCACTTACAGCCATGAAAAACACAACCGTAAAATTCCCATGCAGTCTCCTTGCCAGTGGTCACATCAAGGTGATAGCCATCTAGCTTCAGCCACCCGTCACCGCTCTGGTTTCGCACCCGGTGCTCTCCACCACTACGGGCGTGCTGAATAGGTACGCCTCGTCTCCGCGACTCATATTCCAGCCAAACAATGGACGATCTACTGTGCGCGTCTATTCCAGCGAACCCGCATGAAGGCATTCGGGCAAAGGGGGTTGACTCAAACTGCATGGAGCTCACTTGAGCGCTGTCCCTTTCGATTATTTCTCCCCCTTCCCCTACAAGTTTCATGTTGTCATTTTGCAGGAGCCCCTTAACCACTCTACCATCGGCTAGAGTAACTGAATATGTTTCAGTTAGAAACATGTATCTGTATGTTGCCATGCAGACACTAGCCAGAGTGTTGTACTGCAGGGGGTCAATGCCTATGGTCTTTGTAACCCTTTCACCACCCTCGCAGACATCAACGACTTCTTCCCTCGAAGTAATACCCAGAAGCCAGCTCCTGAAAGCATTACAACTTTCCTGCAGGATATTCACATCATCCTCACAATAGGCCAGTAATTCGTTTTTGAAATGAAACACCTTCCCCCTCTGAGAGACATACCATTTCATGAACTCAGCCCGAGCCTGGGGCTTCATGGCATTCACTCTGTAGCAATAGGGGTGTGGCATTGGCCCGACATAGTCCCAGTTTTCTTTCTGGTTGAAAAAAACTGGGAAAGTACCCTTCTTCACACCCTTCAACCCGAACACTTTGGGCATCTGACTCAGGGGGAACGTGAGAAAGTTCAGGGAGTCAATCACTCTGAACTTGCCTGTGTCAATCGCAACTATCTTGCTCCCCCTGTATATCACTTTGGGCAGTTTACACATGGTGCAGAAGATGTACTTTGCTATGAAGTATGCATCATACGCCTGGCCATTGTGAAAGATGAGCGTGTAACCTTCGAATTCCTTAGCAAAAAAAAATTCACAAAATTCAGTGGCTGTGGCATCACCAAAAAAGCGGGCCGATCTCATTCCGCATGCATCACTGGACATGCAGAGAGCTCTTTCAGGGTGCCCCCTAGCCGTAGCGCTAGAGGTGAGCTTTGAGCATTTCTCACATGCAGTACCGCAGTGGCTACAGTGCTTATTCTCGCGGTATGTGTGCTCAATGCAGTGTTCACACTCCCAGTGGGCGATGAGAAGATTGGGGGTGTGGTACTCTGTAGTGGGGTCAGTTTCAAAATCTGCAAACATATATTTACAGGAGACTCCCCTGGGTTTGCGCTGCCGTATGTAGCAGAAATGAACACCTGACACCCACTTCTTACAGATTGTGCACTCCCTCATGCCACACCTGTGCTCTTTCGATGGTGCATAGAAAGCTCCGCAGTCTTTACACTTGTGAGCGCTTGAACAGACACCGTTTTCCATGTGCATGCGTGCACACTCCTCCGACTTGATGAATCTGTTACATTTCGGGCAGTTATGCTTTTCATCTTCCACGGCAACACATGGAGAACTACGACACGACACACACTGTTCACAGCCTTTGTGGCCATAGCGTTTGTCGTACGGCTGAAGGCACTTTGAGCAAAAAGCGCTCTTTCCAAAAATACAGTGCACACGTGTTATTGTGTGGAAATGTCCTACAGCCCTGGGTTTCAGAGGGTCACTCACATAAAGTAAATAAATTGTGCGCTGGCGATGAGCTGCACCGGCATAAATGGCCCTTGTTCCAGAGCCTCTGCTGAACACTACAATGCGCACATTGGCTTCCCTCTCAAAAGCAGGAATGTCGGTGAAGGTTGGTACGTCGCCGACATTGAACCCTACACGTGCGTGCAGCTGCTCTGCCTTCGCCTTTTGCAGCTTACGCTTAGGGTTAATCACCTGGTAATAAGCTGATCGGGCTGCCAATTGTGCAGCTCGGTTTGATGAGGGAATTGCATCTAGATCAGCTCTAGCGAGACCCACAACAATTGACCGTGCAAGGCACAATTTGTCATCATTTCCTATTTTACAAATACACCTGAACTTGTGCAGATCATCGACATAATTGAGTCCGTCTCCACGCCCAGCACCCAGAGGGTTACGTATAACACCTACATGAATTTCAAGGGCCTCATCTAGATATAGCTCATCATCCGACTGTAACAATGTTTCCAGTAGTTCAAGAATTCTAAAAATGTTAATCTGATGTAAAGGCATAAGGCCTAGAGTGTGGGGGCTATAGAAAGCTTCATTCTGAATGAAAAACCGTACAAGGTCGAACGGGTTGTAACTCTCTCTGAGGCGCTCCAGGATGTCTTCAATCACTCCTTCTAGGCCTCCCATTATGTCGCGTAGATTGACCCCTGACCAGTTTGCATCAAGGTGCACCCTGTATACGGTCTCTCTAGCTGCACCCCCATCAAACTCTAGATCACGTATATTTTTTACATCAATGTGTCTATGGAAGTTCACCGAGTAATCGGGACCATCAAAAATCATGTTGTCTTCAAAATCACCATCACTACCACCATCATCATCATCATCATCAACAGCATCATTAACAATAGGTACATTTTCTCCTCCTCCTCCTCCTCCTCCTCCTCCTCCTCCTCCGCCCTCTCTATCTCCTCCCTCACCCACTATGTTGTTATCATATAAAATGTCCATAAGTAGTTTCATCTCATTGCCATCATGCAGCTCCTCAAGCTCTAACTCCTCAACATCAACCTCACAGTCGCGTGTCAAAATTTCTTTCAAGCTGAAATAAAAAATAATAAAAAAATAAATAATATGATTTAATTTCATTTATTTTTTATTTAAAAAAAAAAAGAAGCTGTACAGAGACTTCGCGTATAATGGTATGCAATAGCACTGGGGCACAAACATACTAAACTAATGACGACTTGTTTGCTACATCAACCGGTCCACTGCTGGCATTCTCCCCCTCATGGTTGTCATCATTCTTCTTCTTCTTCTTCTTCTTCACCACTGAACCAACATCTCCACTGTTCCGCTGCACGCCATGGCTCTCTCTACAGAGTAATGAAACCTTATGTCATTATCCTCAATTCATGGAGACATTGCTAAACATGCATCCTAAATTCATCCACACACACACACACACGCACGCACGCACGCACGCACGCACGCACGCACGCATGCACGCACGCACACACACACACACACACACACACACACACCTCAAAATGGAATGGTCAGTAGATGAAGTCCCCTCACATGGATCATAATCGCACTCCCCACTCATCAGGCTAGAGGCCGAGCTGGTCGAAGGCTGAGGTCTGGAGGAGAAAGAATAAATAAAAAAACACTGTTAAGCACGGGTGTACATTGTAAATAGAATGCTTTTGTTTTTTTTTGTTTTTTTTTTAATAATAATAATTAAAAACTTACTCATTGGTTAATTTTAGTTTCTTGGGGGGAGGGGCTTCATTAGGGGCTGAGTTGAAACACGTGAAAAAGGCCTCAATCTCACGGGTCCTTTTCTGGTGATACTGTAGCTCCTTCTTCAAACGCTGAAAAAAAAGAAAAAATATTGTCAAACCATACCATTCCTATAGTGTCAATGTTAATTAATTAATTAATTAATTAATAATTCGCAAGCACTGGGTGCTGATCGCGTACATACCTTGAGTATTTCACTCTCGGTTGAGCGAAGAGCATCGTCATCATCAGCAGTGTCCCACTCCTCATCCTGGACATACACAGCACCTGGTTCAGTGGAAGGTGTCTGCTGTTGGGCAGCCGGAGGTCTCTGCAGTATTTCGCTCTCCAGCAGCTGAAGAGCATCGTCATCATCAACAATGTCCCACTCCTCAGTGCACGCATCGTACTGTTTAACATCATTATCACCACTAGAGGTGTTTATTCCAGCCAGTGGTAATGTTGAAGTGGAGGTATCCACTGCTTGAGGCACAGAGACCCTCGAGTGGGTGTGATCGCACCGTCTCATCGGTGGTACACGTGAGTTGGTGCGAATGTCGGCATTCCCTCCTCCCACTCCTTCTTCTGCTGACTCACCAGGCACCCCGGAGTCCTCGATATCGCTGTCGTCGTCGACGTTGTCGTCATCGTCAGTGCCACTATCGCTGTCAGTGCAACTGTCGTCCTCGGTGTCTGCGTCAGTGCCGGTATCTGGCTCATCGTCAGTTTCGTAATCACACCCATTTACAGCCTGTACAGAGGCTGAGCAATTGTCCTTGGCAGTAGTAGTAGTAGTAGTAGTAGTAGTAGTGTCAGTAGTAGCAGCACTAGTAGTAGCAGTAGTGATAGTAGTTGTAGCAGTAGTTGTCATGCTGTCAGTGCCCACTTTACTGGTGACTGTACTTGCAGCCACACTTGCACTTGTACTCGCACTTGTACTCGCCACTGCACCCGTAATAGTGCTATCACCGTCACAGCTGGCTGTTGTGCATGACTCGACAGAAAGCTGACTCTGCAGCTGCCTCTGCCTCTGCCTCTGTCTCTGGCTGCTAGTAAGACTTAGAGACGACTTTCGTGCAGTTGACGGCGTCGCTTCTAATAAAACATGGGCAGGGCGTTGAACATTGACCTTAGTCTTGACCCGAGTCACATTCTGAGCACGAGTCTGAGCCCTTGTGCGAGGTGCTATGGCCTTGAGTCGAGACTCCGACTCGGACGGAGACTGATGTTGAGGTCTGGGCTGAGGTTGTGTCTGAGGCTGAGGCTGTGCCTGAGACCGAGGCTGTTGCTGAGGCTGTGACTGAGGTTGAGGCCGAGGTTGAGGAGAGTCTTCCACCTCCGTCATATCGATATCCATTTTCTCCTCGACTCTCGGCTGAGCTGCACTGACTCTTCGGGCCATTTCATTCAGGTCCTCCATAACCTGGTCCGCAAGACTGTTAGAAAGAAAACAAAAAAAGAGACATTTTGTTTAAAAAACAGCAGAAAAAAAATCATGGAGAAGTCTATGGGTGTATTCAAGTTCGAGTCACCCGCCTCTACGGTTATAGCGGGGCCATCAATGTCCGGTAAGACTGTCCTGACTCTAGCCATTTTGAGGAATGCGGAAGCCATGTACACCATACCCCCTGAAAGAATACTTTACGCGTACGGTGTACATCAGAAAAAGTTTGATGACTTGGAGGCTGAAGTGACAAATCTAAACGTCCATCACGGACTGCCTACTCGTGAGATGATTGAGGAATTGAAAAGTGACAATGACACAGGCCACAGCCTACTCGTACTCGATGACCTCATGGATGAAATATGTAAATCTAGCGAAATGTGCTCTCTCTTCACGAGAGACGTGCATCACAGTCGCATTTCAGTCATCATGATATCTCAAAACGTCTACCACCAGTCGCGATACTCGCGCACCATCAGTCTTAACACTAGTTATTTGATATTGCTAAAAACATGTCGTGACTTACAGCAGATACACTTCCTCTCACGTCAGATGTTCCCCGACACTCCGAAGAGGCTAGTCGAAGCTTACGAGGACGCAACTCGCCAACCACGTGGATACTTAGTAGTGAATAACTTGACCAGTTCAGGGGACGACGACGTGCGACTGAGTACCTCAATTCTACCCTCGGACACTCTCGTGCTATACACTCGTAAATAATGGCTGAGAGAGCGATTAGTTGCATGAAGTTCTTAGAACTTTTAACAACCACTTACAGGATGACAGCTCGACTCAGTCGCACCCTATTGGCAGATGCGACCCGTGAGCAGGTGCTTTGCATAACAGAAGTCGTCCTGAACACTTTGGAAGGGAACGTCGAAGTACCCAGCAGTGTGCTACGACAGTTAAGCAGGGGCAAGCGTGTTCTCAGAAAGGTTACTAGAATTGTTCGAGGAACTGATGACCGCTTAACTTCGTCCATTAAAATCAGCGTTGCGTCACGGCGTCAGTTGAAGCAGGTTTACGTGACGCACTACAAGACTCTGGTGGAGTTTTTAGAGCACTGTCTACCCCACTTGAAGAAATTACTGTCTACCCTAGATGACTCTGACAATGAAATTTAACAAGAAGGTCTACGTGATACCTCATGAAAAATACGAAAGTCTTATGGAGGCCAATAGAAAGAAGTCGCAAGATGAGCCAGGGCAAATGGCCCCTGCCGCTGCCATAGGCAGCGGAGCGGGCCAGTTGCCCTCCCTGCGGGATCTGAACGGTGAGCCGACTTCTAGCCTGTCGCAGAGTCGGGGGAGAGGGCTCATTGAAAGCGGTGGGGGGCCTGTCAGCAATGGAAATACATCGCTAAATGGGTCGGTGTCGATGGCATCTCCGACTCCGCTGGATGAAGACTCTGACAAATTCCCCAGCGACGCGTCTAGCAATCAGTCTAGGAGAGGTGCGAGAAGTGTGAGCAGCGACGCCGCTTTGAGAAATATTGATATTGATATTGACATTGATACTCGTCTGACTTCTACTTCTCACCGAGATAAAGCGCGTCAAATATTGAGGGCACTCATTCCCCGCAACTCTGCTGGCTCAGGGGCTCACACTATAGATTACTCTGCGTTCCTACTTCACACTCAATCTAGCGAGTTCCCTGTGCCCACTGGACATCACAAGTTTTACTGGCTCATGTTAGAGAGAGATGTTCCTCTTAGCCTAGTCTCTAACGTCAAATTGAGGCGTATATTGCACTACATGAAGAACAAATACTCCAGGGGGGAAGAAGAAGAAGAAGAAGAAGAAGAAGAGGAGGAAGAAGAGGAAGAGGAAGAAGAAGAAGAAGAAGAAGAAGAGCTTAGTCAAGAATTTGGTAACAGGGAAACCGGTAAAAAGAGTTCTTCCTCCGGTTCTGGCTCTGGCTCTGGCTCTGGCTCTGTCTCTGCCTCTGGCTCTGGCTCTGGCTCGGTCTCGGGCTCTGGAGCGGTGAATAAGAGGAAAAAGAAAATAGAAGCTACTGATGAGGAGGTGAATAAGAAGAAGAAGAAGAAGAATAATAATAATAATAATAAACTTAATTGGATAAGGGTCAAGGCTGTATAATGGTCCTGCCTAAAGATATAGATGCATATTTATCCAGACGTTTTTACAATCCTCGATCGCCAGCTAGTTTCACAAGTGCATCAAAGCTGCACTCCGTAATTAAGAGAGAAGGACGCTACAACATTAGTCTGAGTCGAATTAATGATTGGGCCAAATCTCAGGACATTGTCACGCTACACAAGGAGGGGAGACAAAAACCTGTCAGATATAGAAGAGTCATTGCACCAGGCATCAATCACCTGTGGGACTGCGATTTACTAGTTCTGAATGGAGAGAGATTTGCACGAGCTAATGACGGCCTTGCTTACATCCTTGTCACAATAGATGTCTTTTCGAGGTTCTGTAGAGCGCAACCTGTCAAGAGCAAAAGCGGGAAACATGTGTGCGAAGGGTTCAGGAAAATATTTGATGGCCCCACTAATGCTGCAGCGACTGCTGCGGCTGCTGCGGCTGCTCCGGCTGCTGCGACTGCTGCAGGCGATCCAACCGGTGAGAGAGAGAGTGATGGAGATGAGGATGACGAATCGAAGAAACTGCCTCGATTTATAAGGAGCGACAGAGGCACCGAATTTACCAACACCCTTGTCACTGCACTTATGGGGGAGCGGAATATAAAGATGATTTTTACAAACACTGAAACGAAGGCCAACTACGCAGAGGCCATGATCAAGGGGTTGAAGAAAAGATTGTTCCAATTTTTCCAATACAGCAACAGTTACAGCTACGCTGATGAGTTTCAGAATATAGTATCTTCGTATAACCGTACTGTTCATTCGAGCATAGGAGTCAGTCCATCACAAGTGGCTAAGTCGAACGAGCAGGACATTTGGGACTATCAGTACGTGACTCAAAACACAATAGACCTAGCGTCTGCTTTCCGGAGGGCCATTTCTTCATCGAGGAACAAGAAACGAAGTGTTTACAAATTCGCCATCGGTGACAAAGTCAGGGTGTCTTATCATAGGAAAAAAATATTTTCTCGCTCATATGACGAGCAGTTTACCGGTGAAGTGTTCTCGGTGAGGGCAAGAAAATTTTCGGACAACGTTGCCGTCTACTACCTGAATGATTACGGGGGTGAGACTGTTGATGGTCCATTCTATTCGAACGAGCTGACTGCAGTAAGGTTTGACCCCGATGCTTTCTTCCGCATTGAAAAGGTGATCAGAACAAGAGTGAGGGCTGACGGTGAAAGTGAGAGTCTTGTTAAATATCAATCGTGGCCGAGTAAATATAACCAGTGGCTACCTACCGCAGGCCTTAAGACTCTGAAGAAGAAAAAGCAGAAGAAGAAAAACTAGGAAGGAGGCAGCAGTCATGTTTATTTACGCCGCTAGCGACCAGACTCTGGGGATCAACCCGAGAAACAGTGCGGGGAGTTTCACTGTGCAAATGCCTGAGTCATTCCCCAAACCAAAAAATACATTACTGAAAGGACAGTGGTACTTGGGGCTTATTGACATAACAGTACCCTCACTAAGTGGCAAGTGGTCCAAATGGGATGTAATGTATGTGACGTGCGCTCAGTTGGAAGGCTCCATAGTGGGTGACACTTACAGTCCAGTGTTACGCTCAATTCCTCTGGGGGAAATAAAAAGGCATAACTATGCACACCTACAGCCAGTACTCTATGTGCCAGTGAGAGTGGCGGACGTGGAGCACCTGTCGTTCGAGCTCAGGGATTCGAGAGGAGACATTTTACAGGAACTTAGTAGTGAGACAGTTCAGGCCACGAGGTGCACTTTGGAACTGTTATGGCGGAGAGATATAAATCACTAGCGGCCATGAAAGCCGAACCGTGGATAGAGCATTTTCAGAAGACTGCAGGGCAGACGAGTTTATGGTCAAAAAAACCTATGGCGGTTGTCATTAAGCCTGGTAAGGCGGCTAGGGGTGAGGGTCAGAGCGAGGTCGGATCGAGTCAGAGCAGAGGCGAACAGAATGGTCAAAATTTACCGCTAACGGTAGTGTCGCCTATTGAGCAGTCCAACGAAATGGCTCATGCAGAACTGGCGGGGAAAATTGATAAAAACCCACTCTCTAAACTCAAGGGCTCAGTCACACCACAGCGTAAGTCAGGGACGCAACGTATCAAGCGCAAGACAGTTGGAGCGAGTGGTGCACCTAGTAAGAAAATAGCGAGGATAAACGACATATTCACTCGTCATGTCAAGCGGTGAAAAAGTTCTAGAGGCGTCAGACCTGGCCTATGAGGATACTCTTAACTTGTTCAGCGTTCCAGCCAGTAACTTGGGCGTCACCGATGTGAAATATCTCTCGCACAAGCCGGTCAACCAGTTTTCAACCGAGAGTGAAGCAAAGTTCCATGTACCAGGCGTAGGTACTTCTTACATTGACCTATCGAATGTATACCTAGCTACCAGAGTGCGAATTGTCAGGGGTGACGGTTCGCTAGTGCCAGAGCGAGGAACTGAACCAGATGCTGATGCTGCAACTGCAGGGGCGGAGAGTGTTTCTGCAGACGAGGGGGTATGGAGTGTTGGACCTGTTAATAACCTGGCTCAGGGCCTATGGGATCAAGTGGAAGTACGCCTCAACGATCGTGTTGTGACAGGTGGTCAAACAGGCTACAGCTACAAGGCCCTAATGAACACTCTATTAGGTGAAACTGAACTTAATGACTCTGAACTAGAATGCGCAATGTTTCATAAGGACTCTGCTGGCTTCATGGACGACGTCAGTCTCCTGATTGGTTGCAACGAGGGGTTTAAAAAGAGAGCCGAGGCGATGAGTGGGAGCCGCACTGTTGAGCTTCTGGCCAAAGTGGATGTTGATGTATTCAAAGTCAACAAATACCTACTAAATGGTGTCACTATTGACATCACTCTCACGCCAACTTCCAATAGGTTCAGGCTGCTGAGCCCCAACGCCAGTAAAACTGATTACAAGCTGGAAATTGTGGATATTACTTTAATTCTGAAACACGTGACCCCCACTAGTCTCATTCTACTGGGCCATCAAGATGTCCTGGTGAAAGAGATTTCACTGGCCAAATACTTCTACACCAAAGAAGAGCTCAGAAAATTCAATCTGTCACGCGATACATCCTCATATTACATTGAGGACGCATTCAATGGACGAGTGCCGAGTAAAATTGTCATAGGCCTGGTGTCTGGGGAATCAATGAGTGGCAGCCTAGCCAAGAACCCCTACAACTTTCGACACTACGACATCAATTTCATTAACGTGAGTCTGTCTGGCACCCCTACACCAGGGGGGCCTCTGAGTGTTGACTTTACAGCGGATAAGTATCTACATTGTTACTCGGACCTCTACAAGGGGAAACAGAATTGCTCCAATCAGGGGCGAATAACTCGTGAGGAATACAAAGAGGGGTACACCTTGTTCGTGATTGACCTTGCTCCCCAAAATCACTCGGAATTCTACCCCGTGACTCGCGAGGGCTGTGTGAGAATAGAGTTGAGATTCAGATCACCACTGGAAGAGTCAGCTGTTATGCTCACAAAAGTGACATATCCAGGTCTATTCTCAATCGATTACGCACGTAACCTCTATTTGACATGAACACAAACGAGCTATATGAGATACTTTGGAATGACAAGACAGCCTCTTCGTACGTCATGGCAATCATACCCTCGAGAGCGCTGAGCTATGTTAAAGCCGACGGCCGTGAGCGCTGTTACATCGTTAATTGTAATGAAAACTCGTACTTACGCGGCGAGGTGGGCCACTGGATGATCCTGACCATTCATGGTAATTCGAGGGAGAAGCGGAAGTTGAAGAGCGAAGATTCGAGTCTTTTAGAAGTATTCGATTCACTGGGCGAGCGTACCTACAATGAAGAAATAACTGCTTTTATGTCAACATTTAAAAGTCACATTACTTGTTCGGGGTATTTAGCTTCTACTCACTGCGGTTTCTATGCACTGGCCTATGCTTACTATAGAAGCAGGCAATATGAACCCTCATGTATTTTAAAAATGTTTAAGGAAATAACAGATGTTAAAAGTCACTGCTTAATGCTGTATAGCCAGGGTAAATTGATTTGATGCATAGTAAAAATTAAAATAAATTTTCATTCAAAGTCAGTAATAGAATCGAGATAAAGCATTATTTGCGTATAAAAAAATATTGTTTCAGCCACTTGGTATAGTCTTTTTTCTGTATTGTATTGCGCTGTATTGCATTACACTGTATTGCACTGTATTGTATTGCGTTGTATTGTGCAATTATTATTATTATTATTATTATTATTATTATTATATATATATATATATGTCATTGGTAATTATTATTATTATTATTATTAGCTGAGGGAGAATATAGGTATTTACTGTATGGTACTGCATGTCCGTCAATAGCGGCTGTTAAAAGTAGTTTTTTTTTTTAATGATGTATAGTATATTATAATTCCAAAAATATTTTTTTATATATATATATATAATATGTCATTTAATAACGACACCAGAATCTAGATAAAGGTCTATTTATATATGTATTGTAGTCTATTAAAAAAATATGGTAAATAAAAGTACAAAAAAAAAAAAAAAAAAAACACATTGAAGAGTTACGAGTTTCCATGACTGACTGTTACGGGGAATGAATGTACATTAAAACAAGAGGAAAAAAGGTGACTTACCTGTTTTAAAGCAGAGTGTTGCTGATGGTGTCGTTTTGGCTGCTGGTGATGTCCTAATGCCCACTAGTCCTGGTTGTGAATGGTGTCCTCAGCCATTGAGCCTTGTACTTTTTATACTAAATAATTAGCTGGAGGGGAGAACTGTCTGCTATGGGGGGTCTCCAGAACTCAGCCCCCATGGTCATCTCCCCCTCAGATCATGCAGGTGACATGCGCATCACACAGCTTCAGGCCATAAGTCTTTTCTGCTCAAGTGACATCTGAGCATCCCCAGTGGGTGGCCCCATGACACGCTTATCTCATGATCAAATAAACGTTTTAAGAATGCTCATTTAATACCTGTAGCATCTCAAGCGGGTACAAA